>LPNX011010813.1:35257-77270 GCA_001517045.1 Pseudotsuga menziesii
ATCCAAATCAAGGAAAACTCCAAAATGTTTTGGACTATGCACACATCCCGATGTACGCGACTATCGAGGGAATACCCGCGTATGTACGCGGTTATCGGGGAAAAAGCTGCGTATATCAATATTCTAATGTTTTTAGGGATGATCAAGGTAACATCAAAAGATATAAAGTGTTCCAAAGGGGCTAATGAGTCTGCAGCGGGACAAGGGAAGGCCATACAATGTGTGATTCACCTAGTGTGGTGAAATCCGCTATAACACCACCTCAAGAGAGTCTATGCCTGATATAACCACTATGAGTCCCTTATAGAGTAGTTTTTTTCCCTTTTTTGTTTTGCAACATTTTTACCACAAATCGAAGACCCCCATTTAGGGGAAGCACCATTAGCTGCTGATTCAAAGTCACTCGGAACCTATTTGAGACACCCCTCACACCTCTGGGCCAAAATTTCTATCTCCTTATGAGACCATTGTCTCATGTTTAACTGTTGGAATATAATCCATCAGGATTATACGTTATTGTAAATATTAGGAATATGAAGAGACTCTCAGATGTGTGATCCCAAGAGTCATTGTAGATGTATAAATAAAGGCATTCTATGGATAAATAATATGAATTCGGGAGTTATTTTACCTGACAGTGGTATCAGAGCTCCATAACTCCTGCCTGCATGCCTGCCAATCCGCCTGCCATAAATCCTGGTTGTGTTTCAGTCCTGGCATTCTGCCTGTCAGACCATCAATTCTGCCCTCTGCAAAATTCCTCTCTGGTTTCCTACCAGTCACCAGTCTTCCTCCACTCGTCCTTTCTGCGTGTGATCAATACATGTGTTATTCTGCAACGTCTTTTAATTTGAGGTATGAAATATCCTTTGGATCTTGTGTTTTGATAGATGCTGCATTATTAATAACTCCCTCTTTTTATGCACGATTTTGACTTCTTTTTGCCAAAACAATTAAAGTATTGCTCAAACGGTTGTTATGACTAACCCTACTTTTGTTTAAGAAGTAGCTTTATCCCATTTTCACTGTCTCATCGTGCTCCCACTCTGCTACTTGTTGAGAGTCGAGACATCCTCCACGTTTGTGTTGAGAGGGTCACGCGCCACTCTTATCCCATCTACGACCTCAATCCATAGGTTCCCTATTGTAGAATCCTTGTGCTTTCTACTCGAACATTAGAACAATCTGAAAGCCGTATTTGAAGCCATATTTTGAAAGATGAGATTTACTGTGTGAGCTGCAAATTCATGTGAGATTTATTTTAAGAGATGCGATGTATGTTCAGTGTTGTGACCTACCAAGAAGATATCTCACTACTCAAAGCTGAGAATCCATGCAAGATTATGCCGATTGAAATGAGAGCTCGCTGAAGATTCACGCCATCTTTAACTGCATGAAGGTAAAAAGTTGCATATTTTTTGTTGTGTTGTCTCTGACCGTTGGAGACTGCATAAAACCTAATTTTGTGCATGGAGTTTGAGTGGAAAATTTTGCAACATTTTCATCTATGTATGAGCGGTGAATGATGTGGATGTTGCGTATGAGCCCATGAATGCTGTGATTGTTCTATATGAGTCATTAAGGAATGGTGTAGTGTACGTTGTGTGAAGTTCTTTTGATTCTCTTCCTAGTGAATTGCTGCGATTTCCTCCCTTGAACTGAAGTTGCTAAGTATCCACTCTAAGTTTGAAGCTGCATATGAGACCATGAAGGACCATGGAAGCTGAGAAGACTGTTGCATTGAAGAATAGGAGCTGAGGATTAAGGCTTGACCTCCTCTTCTATGTATTGTTGCAAGCTACATTGCCATGTCAGTGTTGAGGTCTGACTGCTACAACATAAGAGTTACAGCCTACAACTAGATCGTGAAGTGTGTTGCTGGAGCTGCGACCTGCTCCTTTGCATTGGTGAGAGATTGTTTTATACTAGTTTGAAAGCCATTGAAAGCATATTTAAAGTTGGTATTGTAGGCTTGAGAGGATTAAGTTTGTATTTCAAATTTTGTATGACAATAGCATAGGCATTGACTTGTTGTAAAGCTTGAGGAAGGTGGCAGAGACTTAGACCTGCACCTTTACTCTTTCTTCTTTTTCTCCTATTGTTTTAGTTGCAAGATTCAATCATACAAGATGCAATCTATAGCATCTGTAGTTGGTTCCACTCTCACTAGCAAAGACACTTATCCAGAATGGTGGAGAAAGATCAAATCCAATGATCTTCCCATCCAATCCAATGATCATCCCAAAGGAGAAAGTAGCAAGAGAGGCAGAGGAAGAAGAAACTTCAGAGGTAGAGGAGGCAGAAACAACTCCAGCAAAAGATCAGATTTGAAGTGCAAGCGTTGTGGAAAGATTGGACACACAGCAGATCAGTGTTGGGATTCATGGGATTCCATCAAAGACAGACATAACCAGAAGAAAGATGACAATAAGAACCAAGATGCTAGTAAATAATCAGATTCTGCACATTGTATTGTTGCACATTGTAATCTTGGTATTAATGAGATGACTTCACTTTCATCTTACACAGATTGTTGGCTACTTGATACTGGTGCAACATCACACATGAATTTTAGAAAAGATTGTTTTGAAGAACTTAATGAAACAATAAATGGCATATTTTACTTTGTAGATAATTCAAGTCTTAAACCAAAGGGAATGGGCACCATTCGGCTGAAGATGCCTGGATTCCCTGATTTCTTATTGAAAAATGTTCTTTATCTTCCAGAGTTGCAGAGAAGCCTGTTGTCCTTGGTGCAGATTCGACAGCAAGTCCATTCCATTGACATGTTTGATGGAATCGTAGAAATAAAAAAGTACTCTGACAACCAAGTCATCATGACTGGATACGAAGATGGGAAGCTGTTGAAGCTAAAGGGTTCATCTGCAAGGGTTCAGAACTATGCCTACCTCTCTCAGCATGGAGAAGGTAATTTGTCATCAAGTTTATTGTGGCATGCAAGATTTGGTCATCTGAATTATAACAGTCTTCATTTGTTGAGAAAGAATGGTGTATTTGGTTTTCCCACCATTCCCAAAGAGAAGAGAAAATGTGATGAATGTATATTAGGGAAATACAGGAAGCTACCATTCCATGAATATAATTTCAGAGCAAGTAGGAAATTAGAATTAGTGCATTCTGATTTATGTGGCCCAATGCCAACTCCTTCTGCCAATGGGAATAAGTATTTTATGACCTTTTTTGATGACTGCTCAAGAATGTGTTGGATTTACTCATTAAAGACAAAATCAGAAGCATTTCAAACATTCAAGGACTTTCATGCATTGATAGAAAAACAAGCACAATCTAAAATTGGTACACTTCGTACTGACAATGGGAAAGAATACACTTCAAATGATTTTGAAGATTATCTTCACCTACATGGAATTACACATCAGACTACAGTTCCCTACAATCCTCAACAAAACAGTGTAGCAAAAAGAATGAACAGAACCATAATGAATATGGTACGCTCAATGATGTTTTTAAGAATGTAAAACTAATGTTTTGGGGTGATGCAGTGAAATGTGTAGCCTATTTGAGAAACAGAAGTCCCTCAAATGCTCTTGATAACAAGACTCCACATGAAATGTGGTTTGGCCATCTCCCTTCAATCAGGAATCTCAGAGTTTTTGGTTCCACCTGTTATGCCTTGATTCCAAAGGAGAAAAGAAACAAGCTTGGTGCTCGAAGCAGAAAATGCATTTTCCTGGGGTACGAAGAAAAATCCAAGGCATACCATCTGTATGATGAGGTAAACAAGAAGTTTGTTATTTCCAGAGATGTCATTTTTCTTGAGACTAATAAAAATGACCAGTCCATTGAGAGACAGCTTGATCATTTGGAAAAATATCCTCATCCAAAGAAATATTCTAAAAATGAATATGAAATTCCAAACCTTGAAGGGGGGATTCCTATTATGGATCAACCTTTGGAATTTCCATATGAAGCACCAAATCCCCTGCATGAAGAATTTCCTGCTACTTCACCTAAACAAGAGATTCAACTGGATGATGTGATTGAGAGACTTGGAAGACTCAACCTTGAAGGAAATGAAGCACCACCAGCTGATCAACTAGGACCATCACGGAAGATTCCTAAATGGGCCACAAAGACACTAGAAAGTTTCCATCCAGATGAAGTTGGAAAGACGGGAACGAGAAGTTCAAAAAGACATGAAGATGGAGGAGAAGCAGATAATTCAGGTGATGACATGGATGTATCATTTGATTGTGAATTTAATTTATCTGCTAACTTTGAACCAAGTTCCTTTGAATAAGATTCTACTTGAGTTGAGTGGAAAGAAGCTATGCAGAATGAGTATGATGCACTCATGAAGAATGGAACTTGGAAGCCGGTTGACCCTCCAGTGGGAACCAAACCAATTGGCTGCAAGTGGGTTTACAAGAAAAAATATAGATCAAATGGCTCACTTGACAAGCACAAAGCGAGGCTTGTAGCAAAAGGCTATGCATAGAAGGAAGGAATTGACTATGAAGAAACGTTTTCTCCTACAACAAAATGGGCTACCATCCGTACCTTACTCTCTTTAGCTACTTAGAATGGGTGGAAAGTTCATCAGATGGATGTGAAGACTGCTTTATTGAATGGAGACTTGAAAGAGAATGTCTTCATGTCTCAGCCAGAAGGCTTTGTTGTGAAAGGAAAAGAACAAAAGGTATGCAAGCTTGTCAAATCCTTGTATGGCCTAAAACAAGCACCTCGTGCATGGTATGAAAAATTAACCGAGCATATTTTGAAGTTTAATTTTGAACATTTTGATATTGATGATGCAACACTATTTATAAAGAAAGTTGGAAGATCTATTGTGTATCTTGTGGTGTACATAGATGATCTTTTGATGACAGGGAACAATGAGAGCTATATAGCATCCATAAAGAAAGATTTGAAAAATATCTTTGAAATGACAGATATGGGACATATCCACTATTACTTAGGAATTGAAGTCACTCAACATCCTAAGTACATATTCCTATCTCAGAAAAAATATGTTGGAGAAATACTAGACAAATTTTGCATGAAAGAATGCAACCCTATCTCTACTCCAATGGAACAGAAAATGAATCTCACATCAAGCGAAGGAAAAGAATTTTAAGATGCGACCAAGTATCGACAACTTGTAGGAAGACTTATCTACCTTACAACAACTAGACCAAATATTTCTTATGTTGTTGGCATACTTTCAAGGTTCATGCATAAACCTTGTGAAGGACACTGGTCAGCTGCAAAAAGAGTTCTAAGATACTTGAAGGGGACTCAAGACGTTGGACTCAAGTACTCTAAGGTGGATGGCTTCAAACTTATTGGGTACTCAGACTCAGATTTTGATGGCAATAAGGAGATAGGAGTATCAACTTTTGGATACACTATGATTCTTGGATGAGCAGTTGTCTCATGGAGATCATGCAAATAGTCAGTTCCGGCAGATTCAACAACAGAAGTAGAATATGTGGCTACAGCTGAAGCAACAAAAGAAATAGTATGGATCAGGAAGATACTTGAAGATTTGCAAGAAAAACAAGAGAACTCCACTCCATTATTGATCGACAATACTTCTGCAATCAAGCTGGCTAAGAATCCCAGATTCCATGATCGAACCAAACACATCAACACAAAGTATCATTTGATTCGACATCATGTAGAGGCCAAGACAGTCCATCTTCGACATTGTTCCACAAATGATCAAGTTGCAGACATCTTCACCAAAGCGCTTAGACAAGAAAAGTTGGAAAGATTCAGAAACATGCTCGGACTTACTAACACCCCTTCGGATTAAGGGGGGGATTGTTGGAATATAATCCGTCAGGATTATACATTATTGTAAATATTAGGAATATGAAGAGACTCTCAGATGTGTGATCCCAAGAGTCATTGTAGATGTATAAATAAAATCATTCTATGGAGAAATAATATGAATTCGGGAGTTATTTTACCTGACATTAACAAACAAATTTTGGGACTGCTTCCCGAAAGTTACCTCAATTTATGAGCCACAACATGGTGATGCAAGTGTCTGTGGACCTGTACTTGCATCACACTTTCCTGCTGCTACTCATGCGGGTTTTCGGGCCACCGCCCATTAAGGAACATCATTTTTATTTTAGCATATAAGTTGTCTACTTCATCCACTGCACCTTACGCAGATCTCTGGACCATTGTCCAGAAGACAAATTATTTCTCTTGCATGTATTTGGCATATAACTACCTTCAGACTTGCACTCACATTACATGTAGTCAATTTCGTCCACCGCAACTCACACACAACTCTCCTGACCTCTGTCCGAGAGCCACCTTGGTTTTCATGCCTCGGTCGTACCAACTCGCGTGCCTCTGCCGCAATCTATCCCATGGATATATTGGTGTGTTTAAGAGCCACTTGCTCCATCCATACTCCGTGAATGACATTTGGACCACTATCCACCATCCCAACATGGGGCACCGCCTATGCCACTGTAATTGGTTGACCATACTAGAGTTTCCTTGAAGCTCTTTTCTAACTCCTAAAAGAATGAAAAGATTGCCGAGCACAGCTACTTCCTTTCCCGCTCGTTAAAGGATATGAAAGGGCGTCTACATTGTCGCATTTACCTCCTTTTGCAGACCATGTAGACCATCAAATGAAAAGGACCACCTTGGCATATTCAAGCCAAGACTGTTCCCCTCTGCATACTTTTATGCTTTCTTGGGCAGAGGGGTCGAACTTTATGAAAAATCTCACCGTGGGTTGTCGTTAATCTCTTTTCCAGCCTTCTCATCAAGAAAATATTACCAAGAAAACTTGGTTTCATTCATGCTTGTAAAATTATCTGAATGGTCGTCTAGTCAGTATAGGTTTAACCTTTTTAGGCCTGATTGGACTACCAACAGTAAAGAAGTCTCTCATCCCCTACATATGGGCGAGCTCTTCTATGTATACTTTTATCCTTTTTCAGGCATAGGAGACTACCAACGAAAAATATCCCCCACTGGAGTCTTCTTCATGCTTTCAGACTCTCTAAAATTGAAAGTAGCATCGAGCATTTACTTTCTCGGGCTCGCCAAAAATCCATGAGATCATACCACAATGTTGTCTCTAGATGCCACCCCATAGAAAACAGTTTGGCAGCATTCCCACTTTGAGTCACCTTTGTTTAGAGTACTATGCAATGTGTCTTCCTTGGATCCCATCAATATCAAAAGTGCCTACCTCCCCCAAGTATTTCCCATCTGCAGTGACATTCTCAGTATTACAGCTACGATCCTATTCCCGTGAGTCAGTTTCATTTGCTTCCTGGTATGCCCTGCTGTCATACTCTGAACAAAGGAAGTTTGAGTCTACTACACTCCCTCTGCCCCTGTTCAACTCCTTCCCTTCCCCCCCGCCCAATTCAGTGGGTCAGTCCACAGATTGTCTCACATCTTTTGGTTATCTCCCTCATGCTTTTGGTCATGTAAACACCATTGCCTTGACCAAGGGTAGGTCTCCCTCTATCGACGACAACACACATATTCCAAAGGATAGACCCAAAAGTCCGTGCATCTTGGTTTCATTAACCTCATTGATGAGTTCCTTGGACCACTTGAGAGGAGTCCTTAGTGCCTCTCGAGATGGTTGTTTCTCACGTGCTCGACTCCAACTACATCATCACACTGCCAAGATTTGTACAGGGTATTGGTCTGCACAATACTTGGTCAAAGACCCCAGATGTCACCTGAATCTAGCACATTGATGAGTCTATTCGAGGGACCTAAACAGGTTTATGTCCCTTGCGATTTTCGGGTTGCGTTGGAGACAGTGTTCAAAATCCCCAGCAGGGATTCTATATAGATTTATGATTGATGCAGCATACTTGTACCACAGAGACTCGAACTCTCAATCAGTGAGTCCATATAGCTATGTACCATTCTAGATCTAGCAGGCTATCAGTCATGAAGATATATCATTCCATGAGAATGCCATGGGTCCAATATAGCAATTCTTCGGATCAGTATTGTTGATGAATATGTAACTTCAGAATGTATTCACTTGTATTTCTTATGTATTGTAACCCGATGTTTATTCCAGGATGTATTTGTGATATACTTGAGTCATGTCATGCCCTGATGTTCCTATCAGGAGGATCAATAATGTAAACAAGTCATGTCAATTTATTGTGGGCAACCCTCCTATTGTCTAAGGGTTAAAGTCCCCATAGTTTTGGGGCACTAGGGTTATTAGACTCTCCTAGAGAGGTTGGCCCTACTAGGGTTTAGTCATGTTAGGAATTAGTATAAATAGAGAGCTAGCCTCTCTATTTAGCACACACTCACTCACACTCAATTGTAGCTCATAGCTGAGGAAGAGAAAGACACTGGAGCAAGGAAGAAAGAGGTTACTGTTGTTGGGAGATCATCTTACTATTTTGGGGGTTTTACTTTTGGTGTTGATTCTATCTCTGAGAAAGTTGCGGGGTTTTATCCATTTATGGTTTCCCTGAGGAAAAACATTGTGTTCATTGTCTCTTGTGTTTGATTGTTGTACTTGTTGTTCTCTCAGTTAAAGATCTAAACATAATGCTAGCTTGATTGATAAAAACTAACATGGTATCATAGCTAACCTGAGAAGAAGACACTGTGCAGCTATGGGAACTATGGCTTCCTATTTTGTGGATCTCTCTCCACATATTTTCAGCAAAATTAGGTTGGAATAACTCTCCTCCCTAGGGCACATCTTTCTGTCGAAGCAAAATCCAATTCTGAGGTTTTTCAGTATTGGACTCGACACTACTTCCAAAAATTAGGGCTTTTCATAGAAGAGGAATTTTTCAATGAGCCCAGTCTTGGATTTATCTCCTCCCCAAAATCAAAGTTAGGGATCAAATTCAAAGCATTTGGTTGGACAAAACTCCGAAAAAGAAAAACCCTAATCTACTCCTGAACCAGCACTGCAGGATTTCAGCTCCAAATCCAAATTCGACATCTTGACCTGGTAAGATCTAAATATTTTGTATTTTCATTTGAGGTTCTCAGTTAAGATGTATCATCATACCAAGCTTGATGAAAAGCTTGAGGGAGATGATAACTTCTGAGCTTAGAAGTATAGGATCTCCCTGGTCCTAGAAGAAAATGAGTTGGACTCCTATATCAATGAGGAGGTTTTAGATCCAGAGGGAGATGAGGCTAAGGCCTTACATAAGAAGAAATTGGTAATGGAAAAGAGGATCATTGCTGATTCAATCAAGGATCACCTCATACCACATGTGTCCTCCCTAAATACACCTAAGCCTGTGTTTGATGCCCTAACCAAATTGTTTGAAGGGAAGAACATAAACTGGAAGATGACTCTGAGAAACCAACTGAAGAATGTAAAGATCCAGAATGCTGAGACCATCCAGTCTTACTTTATAAGGGTCTCTCAGATCAAGGAATAGATGGAAGCAGTGGATGAAGAAGTAGAGAATGCAGAGGTTGTGATGACCACCTTGAATGGTCTCCCTAGATCATCAGACTCCTTTATTCAAGGGATATGTGCTAGAAAGAAGTTAGTCAAGTTCAACAGATTGTGGGAAGAATGCTCTCAAGAAGAAGCTCGAGTAACAGATCAAGAAGAGAATATGGGAAGTGAAGATCAAGCTCTCACAATACACTCCAAGAAAACCAAAATAATTTCTCATCACTCTAGAGGTAAGCATTTCTCTAAAAATAAATCTAGAAAAAACATGTCTAGAATCAGATGTTATACATGTGATAAAGTAGGACACTTTGCAAGAGATTGTCCTAAAAGATAGAATAAGAAAATGAGCAACAAGAGAAGACATCATGCTCATGTTGCAGAGGATGATGAACCATCCAAGAAGAGAACCAGATATGAAAGTGAAGACTCTTCTAGTGAAGAAGAATATGTCTTGATTCATTAGAGGAAATTCGGGGTCTAAAATGGGCCTTATAAGAAAACGTGCCAAAATAAGTTTTTGTGAGTTGGAATTCAAGAACCAATAGAAATTCAATAAAATAAGTCAACCATAATGGTTGAATTGACATATTTGTCATTAAAAAAAACTACTTTTTTTGTTCGTATTTTCGACATATCTCATTGTGTTTTTACTCAAATTTCGATCGAGAGAGCTCGTTGGATGTGGAATTTGATTCTGCATGCAACGAGTACCCACACTGCATACTTTTGATGGACCCCGCTACCCCAAAAACAAGAAATACCCGAAAAAACATGATGATGACATCATCATCACATTTTTTCAGGTATTTCTTGTTTTTGGGGTAGCGGGGTCCATCAAAAGTATGCAGTGTGCATACTCGTTGGATGCGAAATCAAATTCTACATCCAACGAGCTCTCCCGATTGAAATTTGAGTAAAAACACAGGGAGATATGTCGAAAATACGAACACAAAAAGTAGTTTTATTCTTTCTTCCTCCAAAATTAATCAATATTATTTTATTATTTTAACTATTATTTTATTATTTTAACTATTATTTCATCATTTTCCTTAGGAGGCCCATTTTAGACCCCAAAATTCCTCTAATGTCTGCTCTCACGGGAAACATCACACATGGAAGCAATGATTGGCTTATAGACAGTGGGCTTCCAAACATATGACAGGATTCAAAGAGTCCTTTGTAAAACTTTTAGAACATGAATCACCTCACAAGGTGAAGCTTGGAGATGACTACCAATATCCAAAAAAAGGTAGTGGGGAATCCTCCTATAAACTAGACTCTGGAAAGTCTATGAAGATGCAAGATGTATTGTTTGTACCAGGTCTCAAGAATAACATTCTCTCCATATCTATATTAGATGCAAAAGGCATGAGGGTTGCATTTATAGATGGTCAAGTCATCATGTGTCCAAAAGGAAAGACTATCAATGATGCGGTAGTGATTGGAGAACAAGAAGGAGGATTGTACAAATTAAAGGGCCATCCAAAACAAGCCTTGGCCCATGACATAGTAGATCCAAATGAGCTTTGGCATAGAAGGCTTGCACATGTGCATTAAAAAGGACTACCATTGGCAAGCAAAGCCATTGAAGGTCTTCCAGAAATTCAAGCAAAACATGATGGGGTTTGCAAAGGATGTGCGAAAGGAAAGAATACAAAGAAGACATTTTCAAGTAGCGAAAGAAAAGCAAAAGGAATCTTGGAAATCATCAACTCTGATGTATGCAGTCCTGTGTCATCAAGCTCACTAAGCGGGTATGTATATTATGTTTCTTTTATTGATTACTTTTCTAGGAAGACATGGATTTACTTCATGAAGAACAAAGATGAAGTATCCAGCAAGTTCAAGGAATTCAAAGCCTTGATCGAGAATCACACTGAAAATAATATCAAGACCTTTCGATCAGATAATGGCAGAGAATTCACTTCGAATGAATTCAAAGAGATATGTAAAGACTAAAGGATTAAGAGGGAGTTGTCCATCCTTATAATCCAAAACAGAATGGGATTGCAGAAAGGAAGAATAGAACTATCATGGAAGCTGCAAGAGCAATGCTTCATGTTCAAGATCTTCCTATGCATCTTTGGGTGAAAGCTACCAGAACAGTGGTGTATGTACAGAACCGTACTCCACACAGAGTACTCGAGAACCAAATATGAGTGCTAAGCCATTCTGATATGACTATAGGATTGGTTCCTACATGATCAGATATAGGGGCTACTGCCATTCTGGGAATGGAGTTGCCTGGTGAGTTACCAGGAATACTTGGTCTAGGACTGAGGGACTTTCTGAGATGATTGTAAGATGTAGTTTTACATGATTAGATGTGAGTGCATGGCCATTTTGATGTTATTGAGGGATGTGTTCCTAGTTGATCAGATATAAGGGTTGTTTTCATTCTGTCATGGTGAGAGGATTGCTTCCTTCCATGGAAGATGTGAGTGCTGGCCATTCTGACGAGCAGGTCAAATGTAAGGGCTACTACCATTCTCTGGGAGAATGGAGGCACCTGGTCAATTACCAAGTAGCTCAATCTGGGGCTGGGGGCCATTCTGATGTGACTGTAGGATTGGTTCCTACAAGATCAGATGTGAGTGCGTGCATTTCTAATGAGTACGTTAGATGTAAGTGTCGTGCCTTTATGACGAGTAGGTCAGATGTGAGTGCTGGCCATTCTGATGAGTAGGTCATATGTAAGGGCTACCAAAGACCTACGAGGAGGTAGTCCTACAACCAGCATGAAAAATGGTTGGATCTATAGAATTTCCTGTGATGAGAAGAATCATGAGATAGCACCTATGGTATTGATCCAGATTGAGTGAGGATCTAGATCCAGTGATGATCCAGATCGAGCTATGATCCAGATCTAGTTCTGATGTCTCCGAGATGATCCAGATCCAGCAATGATGATCCAGATCGAGTGATGATCCAGATCCAGCAATGATGATCCAGATCGAGTGATGATCCAGATCGAGTGATGATGATCCAGATCCAGTGATGATGACCCTATGATGATCCAGATCTAGATGAAGATGACTTGAAGATGAAGATGACAAGAACTTGATGATGATCCAGATGATACAGAGAAGAAGAATTGTGCTGAAAAACTATGTCGAGAGAATACCTTCCTAGTTAAGAGGGAGTGTTGATGAATATGTAACTTTGGAATGTATTCACTTGTATTTCTTATGTATTGTAACCCGATGTTTATTCAGGGATGTATTTGTGATATACTTGAGTCATGTCATGCCTCAATGTTCCTATCGAGAGGATCTATAATTTAAACAAGTCATGTGAAGTTATTGTGGGTAACCCTCCTATTGTCTAAGGGTTAAAGTCCCCACAGTTCCGGGCACTAGGGTTATTAGACTCTCCTAGAGAGGTAGGACCTAGTAGGGTTTAGTCATGTCAGGAATTAGTATAAATAGAGATCTAGCCTCTCTATTTAGCACACACTCACTCACACTTAGTTGTAGCACATAGCTGAGGAAGAGAAAGACACTGGGGCAAGGAACAAAGAGGTTACTGCTGTCAGGAGATCATCTTATTGTTTTGGGGGTTTTACTTTTGGTGTTGATTCTATCTCCGAGGAAGTTGTGGGGTTTTCTCCATTTATGGTTTCCTTGAGGAAAAACACTATGTTCATTGTCTCTTGTGTTTGATTGTTGTACTTGTTGTTCTCTCAGTTAAAGATCTGTTGGGAAATAGGGCAGACCCGGGTTTTATACCTTTAACTTCGCACCAACAAAAGACCCACAGTGTTGGCCCTTTTGGCAACAACTTATGAACAGGTTGCAGTCTCACCTGAAACAGCTATGGGGTGCCACAGAACCAGGTTTCTGCAAGCAAAAGAGGGATATTACTGTACCTTTAGCTTTTAACAGATTATAAATATAAATCACAGAACTTAACATTCACTTATTTAGCTTCGTGGTTAGATAAACAAACAGTTCCTTGCGCAACCCTTTACTGGGAATTCATAGCGAAATTATTATCTAGTAGTGATCTTTACTTATCATATATATAGATATTAATGCATGAAAGAAACACAACAGAAACAGCACACAAAACCACGACACAAGATATAACGTGGTTCACCCCCAGTGTAGGGGTTACGTCCACAGAACTGCGTTTTATTCAACTTTCTACAAAAACCACATTTCTGATCTATGCACTCAGCTGCAGATCCCTTCAAGTCCTCAAATCCGTGCACACAGCTGCAAGCCTCTGCTCACACAGCTGCAGATTTCCTTAATCACCAAAACCCTCTGCGCACACAGCTGCAGAGGTCGTCCACGCACACAGCTGGGACTTAACCTTTTCTTACAAAATATCCTTAGCTTCACATCACTTCCTTTACATCAAAAATCCTCCCCTCACTTCTTTACAAGAGTGCATATTTATACAGCGCACTTATTACAAAACTATGGGCTCCTCGAACCCTAAACCCTGGACTTAAACCATGGGTTTATCACAAAAAGAGAACTTTTACTCAACCCTGACACCCCTAAGACTATTTTGAGCCGTAAATCCACTTACAAAATCCCAAAAACCCGCGGAGTTACCCACCTTAAGGACTATTAGGGTGCGTGCCCCAATAGGCCCCTAAGACTCACTAGTGGCCCGTCTCGGGACACTCTGCTGCTTTTCTGGTGGTAGAATCTTGTTGGTGAACATAGTGCGCTGCTTGGTGAAGCCATACATGCAGTTTTTGGTGGCTTGTTCCTTTTCTTCATAATATGTTGATTAAGGCTTTCTGGATCTATCAGCGACCCCATCCCTCAATCTGCTTGCCGAACATATGACCATCCACAACTTAGGGGCTCCAGAATTGTGTGTCAAGGTGCATAAGACAAATAGCCACCTTGGTTTTGTCAAACCAAGAGGATACATCTTGGGATGCTTCAGAGTCTTCTTGTGAGGCCTTGTGCCTTTCGTTGCTCCACATTAGAGCAAACTTCTGCGTGCCTTCGTCTGGTTTAGAGTGAACTTCTGCCTGCCTTCATCCTGGTCAAGCATTTCTGCATAGGTGGATTGCTCAGAAGGTTCTGTAAATGCCTCTCCCTGAACTCTTGTACTAACTCCTGGGCTTCGCGATCATTTGACATGGTCCCAACTAAAGAAACTCAAAGAAATGCACAATGCAAGAGTCGCAGGCCGGTGTAGCTTCTTATAGAATCCTGCAATAGAATTTGTCATCATGGTGCATTAATGATGCCAAATTTTGTGGAGTGGCGGAAATCCTATCCACACGATGCGAGATTTTCCCAAAATCTCATTATTATAGGCGGTTAAGGCAGTTCTCATGCCGACGTCGCCAAGTCTGGTTTGTCCCATCCGTCAGATTTTAAGCTGCGACACACCTTTAATCTTTGACATAAATACTAACTTCAAATTCGCCTTGATAAGAACCTTCGACACATTATTAACCTTCGCACTTTGACAGTCCTACATATTTCACGACTTCGATGACAGCTTCATTATAGTCTAGCACCCAATGTCAACTGTTCTGGGTACTTAGACTTTCCTCCCTAGTGTTACTTATGAGTAGTAGGTCCTGGCCTATCCCTCTACGTCTTTAAATGACTTCCATTTACCATAGAAAGTAAAATTTCTCCATTCAACTTAGCTAACTGGACTGCACCACCATCGGTAACTTTATGCACTATGTATGGTCCTTTCCAATGTGTCTTGAACTTACCCAGGAATGTCATTAATTTGCTGTCATATAAGAGCACAAGATCACCCTGCTGGAACTACTTTTTCTTGATGTGTCTATCATGCCATACTTTTTCGCGAGCTTTCTGCACTTGCTACTGGAACCCTGCAATAAATCTGTCCTCTTCAAGTTCTAGTATCTTTGTCATCCTTTCTGTTATTATCGTTGGGTCATCCATCTCTGTGAAAGCAGATATTCTAAGGCTAGGAACGATGTATTCCATGGGCATGACTGCTTCTTGCCCATAAACCAACTGAAAAGGTGTATGGCCTGTCAATTTCTTGCAGGTAGTCCTATAAGTCCATAGCACCGCTAGAATTCTAAGATCTTAGTCATTTCTGTTAACATTGCAAACCTTTTTCAGGGCCTGTTCAAGGATCTTGTTAAAGGCTTCAACAGTTCCATTTTCTTGTGGATGATAGGCAGTACTCTTCTGATGATATACCTGAAATTCTTCAGTCAATAATTCAATAGTCTTATTTAGAAAATGTGAGCCTTGATCACTCATAAGAACTCTAGGACACCCAAATCTGGACAAGATGTTATCGAAGATGAACTTTGCAGTTGTAGCAGCGCTATAGTTCTGCACTGGTTGAGCTTCGGCCCAGCAGGTGAGGTAGTCAGTTGCTGTAATAATGTATCTTTCTCCTGACTTCTTCATGGGGGGATTGATAGGTCCAACAAAATCATATCCCATTTGTCAAAGGGTTGTAAATTTACATGCGGAACCAGAGGCATCTCATCCCTCCTAGATGGTTTTCCCATCCTCTAACAGATGTCACAGCTGTGGCAGTATTCTCTTGCATCCTTGTGAATTGTGGGCCACCACAATCCGGCTGTCATAATCTTCTATGTTGTAGCTTTACCTGCGTAATGACCTCCTGCTGCCCTAGAATGTGCCTTGGCAAAAATTAATGGATTTTCATGCTCTAGGACACATCTGCACAGGATTTCATTTGGTCCCATCTTATATAATTGTCCTGCTATTAAGGTAAAGTCAGATGCATGAACCACCAGCTGCTTCTTCTGTTGTGTTGTCATCTTGACAGGTGGAAAACCGATAGACAAATACTGAACAATATCCTGAAAGTATTCATCAACCATCTGGATGGCAAACAACTGGGCATCAGGAATACCTTCATCCAAGCTGGTAGGTTCTTCTCCCGACTCGAGCCTCGACAAGTGGTCAGGACCGAGATTCAGTCTTCCTGGTTTGACTACGATCTCAAAATCATATTCCTGAAACAGAATCAGCCATCTGCATATCCTTCCACCTAGCACAGGCTTGTTAACCAAATACTTCAAAGTAGAATGGTCAGTAAACATCTTAAAATAATGTCGAAACTTTTGCAATGCATAAACCATAGAGAGGCCTTCTTGTTCTGTTGTAGTATAATTTTTCTCTACTGTGGACAATTTCCTACTTGCAAAAGAAATGGGGTGATCAATATTACCTTCACCTGACTAGGCCAATACTATACCCAGAGCAATGGAGGATGCATCGACATGCACATTAAATTCCTTATTCCAGTCAGGGAATACTAAGATAGGAGCAGTTACCATTTTTTCCTTCAAAATATCCAAGCTTGCTTGACACTCAGGGGTCCACTCAAACTTAATATCTTTCTTCAACTGCTTTTCCATCAGAGCAGTAATCTGAGCATATCCTTTAATAAATTTCCTGTAATATCCAGTATGACCTAGCGTAGTGCGAAGTTGTTTAACAGATGCTGGAAGTGGCAGGTTCACAATAATAGCTATCTTCGCCGGATCCATCATCAATCCTTGTTTACATACAATGTGACCTAGCAGAATTCCAAAAGGTGCACAAAAGATACATTTTTTCAAGTTCAAGGAAATCTAGTGCTGTCTACATTTATCCAGCATAAGTCTTAAACTAGTTATATGGTCTTTTAGTAGCCCAAAGATAGTCCAGTCATCAAAATAAACTTCTAAGAATTTATGGATATATTCCTTAAAGGCAGAGATGACTACTCTAGAAAATATAGCAGGTGCATTCTTCAATCCAAAGGGCATAACTGTATACTGAAAGGATCCCATTTATGTAGCAAAGGTTGTCTTATGTCGATCCTCTGGAGCATTTATGATCTGATGGTAACCTGAAAATCCATCAGTAAAAGAGTACACTTCTTGACCCCCGACATTGTCTAACACTTCATATGTGAAGGGTGTGGGGAAAGGATCATGTAGACAAGAATCATTCAGCTTCCTTAGATCAAAACAGATTCGGATTTCACCCTTAGTCTTCTTCTCTTGCACCACCATAGGAATGACCCACTCGGATTCTTCAAAAGGCTCAATAATTCATGCAGCAAGCATCTTATCTAGCTCCATCCTAACTTTTTCCTTATACTTAGGGTTCAACCTATAAGGACGTTGTTTCACAGGATTCACATCAGGTTTCAAGGGAATCTTTATGACTCCTATATTACCCAGGATTCCTTTCATCTCTGAGAACTTTGTCAGAAAAAGGTCTTGATATTCATGCAGATGTTGGGTCACTTTGCTTACCATTTCGTCATCCCAATAATCTCCAATGGTAGCATACTTAGGCTGTCCTTCTGAGCCAATGTTTACAGTCCGCGTCTTCAGGGGCTGCGTCACTTCAGGTGCTTCGACTGCTGGTCCATGTACTTTGCAGTGGCCTTCTGATTCTAGAATAGTAATGTTACACGGATCGGCATTCTCGTCAATTGCGAGGTTATAACATTCGACTACATTAGCTTCTTGTGCCTTCCAGTCTAGTTGGTATTCTGCGATCTCTTGATCATCAAACACCTTAGTGTGGATCACCCTAATAGCTGTTTCTAAAGCAGGGAAAACCTCATTAATAGAAAATCTCAATACAAAACTATCAACAAGAGTATCCCAACTTACAGTACCCTGGTGAAGCTCGACGTCCCCATACCAATTCTTTGTGGTAGGATCCAAAGTATGCACAAACCTATGTACCCACTCTGCGTGAGGTACATGCTTCCAGGCTTCGTAACATTGCTCCAAATGCTTCTGAGGGTTATTCTTACCATTAAACCTGCTCCGGACCTCCTGTGGTCGATCCGTGAATCTTAGGCAAAGGGACTGTTGGCAAGCTTCCCAACTATGAATGTATTGTTTGTGACCATTCCACCATCTGGCTGCTGTAGCTCTGAATGCTGAATCCAAAGTTTCCATTTTCTATGAGTCTGGTATCTGGGCTGAGAATTGCTCAATAAACTCTTATGTGTCTATCGAACCATCAAAAACAGGTAAGGGTATTGCCTGCGAACTAAGAGACTTGGTAATTCTTGCACAGCGGTGGCCATGTAGCTCATACAATCTGTTCTGCCAATTCTCTAGAACATCATCTGAATCCTTCATGCAGGAGCTGTCACACTACCAATCCATAGTACCTTTAGCATCAGGATCAACATAATCTTCTTCCTTCGCTGTGATATTGTAGATATGGTCCAACACATCCTGATCTTCATCTCGGCGGGGTTCTGTGTACCTTTCTCCTTGAGAAGGATCTAATGGGACTATGACTCTCAAATATTTACCTTCAAACGTCATCTATCTCTTCTTAAGGTTAATAACTGCAGCATTTTCCATTGCCCACTCAATACCTAACAAGGCTAGATAGGGATTGCTGTCGTCAATGATCTCAATAACTTCGAAGTCTGCTACAGTACAGACGCCATCAATATCTACTGGAACATTAGGGAATCGTCCTAGGGGAACAATCTTCTGCTGATTGGCTAATCTCAACTGTGTAGGGGACCAGTCAAGGGTAGGTTTTCCCATTTGTTCCCAGGTCTTCTTGGTTAAGACATTTACCTCTGACCCTAGGTCCAGGATAACATCAGTCATATCACACTCTCATATCTAGGCATTCAATCTCATTTCCCTACCAGTTCTTCGGACACGATTAACAGTTTTCTCCTTATCAACTCTTCTCTGAGGTTCATAGAAAGCAAGAACTTTTTGCAACTCCTTTAAAGCATTCTGATTCCTTAAGTGTTTCATACAGCTCTGTAAAAAGGAGGATAGTGTACTTACTTTATCCGTCGAAGCTTCTTTCATTTGTGACTCCTGTTGATATTGCTGCGCAGGTACTACTGCTATGCTAGGATCAACAAAATCGCGATTAGTTTCCATGACTATCTCTTGTTCTCTTTCGATAGCAATTGCTGGGGCTTTCTCTAGAGCCTTACGAACGCAAGCGTCGTCAGGATGTTTCTCCCTATTCTGTATGTGCGTCGTAGCTCCACTCCGGGTAACAACATTAATGGTTGGGGCAGGTCTTTACTCGACGGAAATCATCTGAATGTTTTGAGTAAGGGCACTATTTCTTTCCTGAATCTTAGCTATCAACTGCGGGCACCGCTCGACCACATCATCGACCGCTCAGCAATACCGACATGTCGTCATTGGGTTCCTACAGTCGCAAGCCAGATGTTCGGCCTGGTTACAGTTATAACACATGAACTGACCACGTCCTCTGCCAGCCATACCGCCATGACCACGACCTCCAAAAGCACCTCTACTGGATGCACCACCATGGTAGCCATAGCCATCATTGTTTTGTCCCTCATTTTGAACCCGATAGGTGTCATAGGTGCGATCTCTCATGAGGTCATAACTGCGACACTCATCTTCATTATGTCCTATGGACTTACAGAATTTACAATAGGGGGTCTTAGGTACTTGCCCATACCTCTGTAGCAGATAGAAGTCTTCAGGTCGATGCTGACCTGTTGTTCTACAAAGCTCATAATATAGAACTGGTGGGTTAAATGGGTTTGGCGTACCAGTATTCAGGTAATTTCTTACCACAGGACATTGTTCCTTGGCATGACATTCTGTGTGATATTATGTACACCAAACCTCTTCGCGACTGGTTTTTCCTTGTTTCATATCGCGAAGCTCCAGATCCATCACTGCCAACTGCACTTGGATTTGAGCAATACCAAAGTTGGCCTCAACAGGAGCGGTTTCAAACTTCATTGCTATTTCCAGAGCCTCCTGCTGGTCAGCAACCTTCTGTTGCATGAGTGGAATTCTGATATTCAGTAGCAACGCTGCAATAAACCATTCCTTGTACTGCGCAAGTCCAATAGTAAAACTGACTTGATCTAGTAGAACTTTGAACCCCTGATCAAACTCCCACACTGATTCTCTATGCCTCTGCTGAATCTCTTTCAACTCTGTGATACACTGTGACTCTGATTTCAGCTTCTTAATTCCTTTATCATTGCTACTTTTATATCAGGCAATGCATGGTTCTGAGTGCTGGAGAACTTCATGAACCAGTTCAAAGCGTGGTCTCTGAAAGAAGTAACCAACTGCACTCTTTTTGTATCTTGATCTATAATGGACTTAGCAGTCCACAATGCTTCACATAAAAACCAGAACTGTTCTGGATCCTCTGATCCAGTTCCTTTGAAAACAGGGAGCTTAATGTCATCATGCATATGGGCCATCGCAGGTCAAGGGGGGGAGGGAGGTGGGCTGGAAGTAGGCAAGGGGGAACTTACTAGGGTAGACTAACCTGCGATAGGAATACTCGAGCTAGGGTGACTTTCAGACTGCAACGGGTTCTCAGGGATAATAGGTGTTCGCCGCGGGGTTACCGGAGGGTTTCCAACAAAAGGGGTTTCTTCGGGTTCTGAATCTGTGGGATTGACAAGGGAATACTCGATAGACTGACCCTGGGAATAGGATCCAAAATCTCACTTATACCTTTTACCACTTCGCAGCAAACCACTTTTCTCGTCGAAGGTATGTTCACTTGCAAACATAGGTTAGTAATACTAAATCTAACAGTCTGGTTCAATTAGCAATATAGCTTTTTTAGCTAATAGCATTTTAATTCTCAAACTAAATGAATTCAAAAACTTACCCCTTGGTCCGCTGAAAAAATGTCACTCGGCTTCACTAAAGGAAGTACTCGTGTTGATGGCGAACTCCGTCACAAATGCTTCGAGGGTTCGCGTTGTCCAAAAATCAACAGCGCAGGATATCTCGTTGTTCACCTTTTTCAGTATATTAATTCTCGCGGGGGTCCAAGCAGGAAACTGACATTCTTGGAAGTTTTTCCTTCTTTCTGTTAACCTGGATAACCACTGGTGCAACTCTATGTGGATACTACCAAAGAAAATCTCATAAACATCATGAAAAACATACCTTTGTAAAAAGTCATTTGCACTACGATGCGGATCTTTGTTCTCTTGCTCAGCGAATTTCAGATAAGTCTCGTCAATCCAATCACCGATTTCCTTCACAGAGGGTCTCTAGAACATAGCCCTCAAGGTACGACGTAAACCCCTCTTGAGCAGATACTGAGTTCAACCAGAAACGGAACCAATTTGTTGGGAAATAAGGCAGACCCGGGTTTTATACCTTTAACTTCACACCAACAAAAGACCCACAGTGTTGGCCCTTTCGGAAACAACCTGTGAACAGGTTGCAGTATCACCCAAAATAGCTATGGCGTGCCGCAAAACCAGGTTTCTGCAAGCAAAAGAGGGATATTACTGTACATTTAGCTTTTAACAGATTATAAATATAAATCACAGAACTTAACATTCACTTATTTAGCTTCGCGGTTAGATAAACAAACAGTGCCTTGCGCAACCCTTTACTGGGAATTCACAGCGAAATTATTATCTAGCAGTGATCTTTACTTATCGGATATATAGATATTAATGCATGAAAGAAACACAACAGAAACAGCACACAGAACCACGACACAAGATATAACGTGGTTCACCCCCAGTGTAGGGGTTACGTCCACAGAACTGCGTTTTATTCAACTTTCTACAAAAACCACAGTTTTGATCTGTGCACTCAGCTGCAGAGGTCATCCACGCACACAGCTAGGACTTAACCTTTTCTTACAAAATAGCCTTAGCTTTGTATCCCTTCCTTTACATCAAAAAGCATCCCCTCACTTCTTTACAAGAGTGCATATTTATACAAAGCACTTATTACAAAACTATGGGCTCCCCGAACCCTAAACCCTGGACTTAAACCATGGGTTTATTACAAAAAGGGAACTTTTACTCAACCTCGACACCCCTAAGACTATTTTGAGCCGTAACTCCGCTTACAAACTCCCAAAAACCCATGGAGTTACCCACCTTAAGGACCATTAGGGTGCGCTCCCCAACAAGATCCTAACATAATGCTAACTTGATTGATAAAAACTAACAAGTATTATATTTAGCCTCCCAGTGAGGCAACCACTATGTATCATTAGTTGTATATGATCAGCTCTTGTATTTTAGAGCATAGATCACATAATTCTTTTGACATTGTTACGAGCATGGGGATTCCTGCCTTGTCCTCCCTCCTTCCATTGAGCCATAGCTCCCCCTTTCAAGAGAGGTTCTTCTCCAAGCTAGGGCATGGTGGCCCATTCCATCAAGAGAAGGTATAACTTGTTGTTTTGTGTTGTTTATTTTATTTTATCTAATCCATTGTTTGTTTGCAGGTTTATTGTTTAACATGTTTTTGCAGGTATTTTGGTTCTAACAATTGTATGCAGGGTATTGGAGCGGAACCCTCACATTGTTTGTAGAGGGGTTCTTTCTATCCATTTCTTTTATCTCTGTTCTATTTCATTTTCTATTTGTTTTTCTGCATTCATCACCAGGAACCTACCCTTCCGTCCTATAGACAGAAGGTATCCATTCCTGCCCTGTAGCAAGGGAGAAATCCCTGCTACAGGCCTTATGCTTATTCGATAACTTTGGTACCCTGACCTGATGCCTTGATGATCCTAGAATGTTCTCTCTAACACAAATATTTTCATACTTGCAATTGGTATATTAACTGGTGGATTAGTAGGTGGATTCTAAGTCGAGGTCATCGCACGGCCTGAACCAAATGCCAAAACAGGGGCCGAAACAGTCGTAGGAACAACCTATGGATTTGGGTGCACCATCATTCCTGGTTCTTCTTCTTGTTTTTGTACCTCTGACAACATAATCTCTTCAACAATTGGGAATGGGGATGCGATGGTAACATCTGACTGCTCACTGGTGCTGGAAATGGAAATGACAATTAGCTTCGGCTCTCACAATTACAAGCTTTGGTTCGCTCTTCTTCTCTTTGTGCATGTAAAAGGATTCTTGTTGATGAAGGCTCATATTTATAGGGATGCACCCATGATGCATGTGATCATTCGATGGAATATCAACGTCTTATTGATCACATGGTCTTCTCATTCGACGCATTCCAACATTAACTCGCGTACTTGAGTTCTGATCTATACCTGTCAGGGCATTTGTGGTAATTATCAAGAGGATGACTGATGGGACCAAAAATCACATTGTCATTCTCCTTAGACTCATTGAATTAATGACACTTCACTATCATAACCTCCTAAATATTTTTGAGTATCTAGGCTTTAATGATGGCCAATTGTCATTCCCTCTTATACTGCAATTTTCATACTTCCGTCGTAAACGTGCAACAGAACAATTTCCTTTCCTCTTCTCTTTTTTTTCACATATTCCTGCCTTACCTAGGCATGTCATGGCCATCATAGTAAGGTTTCAGGTGGCTACCATTGATCATTCCTGCGACTGGCGTTTCGTCTAGCTTGTAATGTCCCCATTTTAAAATAATTGCATAGTGGGAAAATTCCATCAATCCTACCAGTTCCCTAGGTTGGGTGGAAACATTAAGAAGTTAATAAGGGAGCTAATAAATTATGTTTAGAAATTAGAAGGAATAAAATATTTATTTAATAATGTCAATTAAATGAATGTAAGTGAAGAATGAAATGGCTAGGAAAAATTGAGACATATGGAGACTATGGGGCCCACTCAAGCTAAATTCCTATGCTAAATGGCATCCACCTCTTGAAATCTCAAATCTATGGAAAGCCTAATGTTTTGGATGGATTATAAGGTCAATATACTTGTCCATATACTTCATAGGTCAAATTTTGGATGAAGTGTAACTTACATGAGCAAGGAAGAGCCAAATTGGGAGTTTCATGGACTCTTGGCTAGATTCCCCTTACACTTATGACATCTATGACACCAATGATGGAGATTCTATGACAGTTATGACACAAGTCATATCTTAAGGCTGAAATCTCACATCTCTGACATATCAGGTCAAAATATAGCATCCAATAGATCTCTCATGTGATTTGGAGAAGCCCAATGGGTTCCTACTCAATTTGGGAGAAGATGGAAGGTGAAGAGAGAGGCCATATGGCATAGCATGAGCAGCCACACTAGTTCGACTTGGATTTGGTTTATGGATGTATTTGGAATTTGAGGAGACCATTAATGTTTATAAAATATAGGGAGCATCCATGAGAAGGGGTTTTTTGATCAGTTGTGAAATTTGTTGTTGTGAAGAGAGAGAGCTAGTGAGTGACTAGTTCATGCTTGAGCCAATTTTGAGGGTGAAATATTTCCATGCTAATTGGTGATTGGAGAGGTTACTTGTTATGGAGAGAAATTCCTATGGCTTGGGGTACCACAACAAACAGCTTGACTCTAGAAATCAATCCTTTCCAATATGCAATAGAAATCAAATATCTAACACTAAAGGAACAGACCTCGTACCTTATTCCGGATGGTTGAAGTAGATCCCCGTTGAGCTTTCCAACTTCAGCTTGAATTGATCATTCACTTCCTCAACAACAAGTAAACAATACAAGCATACTATATATATTGGTGTTAGATCTATTCTAGCATATATAATCAACAATGTATAAGCATTTGAAATCATCCATGGATAAAATATTCATTCAAACATACATTATTGGACAAGAAAATACATTTCTATTAATATAAAGTCAGATATTACAATGGATACAACCTCTTTCGGAACGTCTGTGAATCGTAGAAACTGGATACTCCACTTAGGCCTCCACCAGCTCAATCCTCCATCTCTCGATAGCAAGCTCACAAGCAAAGGCAAGCTTGGGAAGAACACAAAAGTGCTCCAAGGGACAAAGGGATGCAGACTCAAGCACAAGTTCCAGCAACAATGGACTATAGCTTCTTTCCTCTCAATTCTCTCATATGCCTTCAATGTACCAAAGAGTTCCTTATATAGCTTTTCAAAGGGGTACTGAAAGGTCGAATCCGAGCGATCTCAAAGCATATGGATGGCCAGGAGTCAAGTGAGTCGGATCCATGTCAAGGAAAACTCCAAAAGGATTTGGATTATGCACACATCCCGATGTACACATTTTTAGGGGTCAAACCCGCGTATATACACGATTAGGGGTTTAAAAGTCATGTGTATTAATTTTCACATGTTTTTAGGGATGGTCAAGGAAAAATCAAAGGACAAAAAATGGTCCAAGGGGTCTAAGGAGTCTGCAGAGGGATAGGGGAAGGCCATACAAGTGGGATTCACCTGGAGTGGTAAAATCAGCTATAACAGATGCCCCCTAATGTGTGAGGTCAGAGGGGTCATACGATGGCCTAAATACATTATAAGTCCATCCCACGAGTGTAGTGATGAAGGATCCCAAATGGAAGACCAGCCACCCAATCAACATAGTGCAATGATACAACTCTGCACATAACTGCAAATACATATAGCAGTCCTGAATACATAAGACTACAATGGCCATGAATAGGCATGATACAAAATATCACATAAGTGGTCATCGCCACGTACAATATACATAGATCGGAATCTCCATGATGAAGATATACAAAGGATCATGATCTCCATAATGGCTAAAGATATACAATGGATCAAGATCTCCATAATAGATGGAAATGTCTAACATATACTGGAATCAAGTCACGAGAGCTGAAATCTCATGAACACTAGCATGATCAAGGAGGTAGCATATAAGAGATGCCACCAATCTGGAAGGTATTCTACACAAACCGCTATGAGTACATGTCCTACTATGTGAATAGAGGTGTCAAGGTCAAGCATAGTAGTCTATCGTCTGATTACCGGTCATTGATGTATACCGTTAACAGACACAAGATCACCCATCGATAATGAAAATGGGAATCAAGGTACTAGAGTGCAAACTAACAAGTGTGAATATATGTGTTGAGGTTGAACACTTGAGAGGATCCATCGATCAGGGGACATTGATGTATTCCCAAAGACTGTCGATGGCGAGAGAACCTGCCACTGATGACTGCAAGTCTCAAGGCACTCAAAAATGACTCTATATTCCAATCCCAGAATAAATGATCTGAATTCGATGGGATGAAATCCGCTAGAAGGAGGGAATTAAGGCATCCCCCATCATCCAAGACGAGGTACTTAGCAAAGTTGTATAATGTGGAAGGACTCGATAATAAGGTGCACGAACCAATAACTGTACCGGGAATGGCCAACATGCAAAGTCAAGATAACTGAGGAATGGCCAACTCAAGTTTCAACTTCCTTTGAACAAGAGCATAACGACATATGGTGACTTACATAAAGGAAACATAGACTTGATATACAAAACTAGGACATCTCTGCGACATAGGAGGCATCAACAAAGGCTCCATGGGGACTGGAAGCTTAACCATTCGGTGGAGATAAGCTCAGATAAATGAGTACAGCTCCTAAATTCAAACTATAAACCCAACGAATGGATGTGATATATAGTGCTCTGTTCGAAGGTGACACGACTCGATAGCTGCCAAAAGATAACATCTTTCCTTGTCTGGATTTTTGGTTTTTTTTATTTTTTTGGACTTTTTCAAATATTTAAAAAGCTTGAAAAAGAATAAAATTGCTTTATAGTTACAGACTAGGAGGAGACAAGTTTCATAGGGGCAAACAAACTATTTCCAAGTAGTGGAACATACCTATGCTCAATGCAAGGATACATGTGTAGGATAGTGACACTCGGGGGAAAATCCCCTCCCGGTAAAAATAGGGAATCAAGCTACAAAGGATATATAAAATGGCTCTGCATGGCTAGATATGAGACAAGCTCGGGCTATATGGCTGAAACTCAATTTCAGGGGAACTGGCATAAAGCTCAATAAAGCAGGAAAAGCTCATGATAATGCAATTACAACTTGACATAAGGGAGTCCTGAGGGAAATAGACCAGCAAAAGATCAAGAGGAGTATGAGGCTCTTGTGAAATGTCATGGAAATACTATACAACGGACTCCCACACCCTAAGGGACAAAACGTCAGCATGGGAACCAAATGAAAATAAGGCGCTAACTAGGGTACCCATGTAAGGTCAATCTCTACCACTCATATCATGCCACTTCTAAAACAGCAAGAAGATTTCATGACATAATAGAGTGGGTTCGTACCTAAGGTGATAATGAACCGGTCATAATGTCATGCAAAATGCAAATGGTGATGAAACCTAACCTATATGCTAGTTTAGACATGATACCTAAGATCAGCATGAATGAGTCAATCCAACGGCTGAAACGGCACTCAAAAAGGTCTCCTACATCATAAATTAGGTCAAAAACGGTCCAAAATGATTAGAAATGGTCCAAACTATAGGAAAGGGGGTAAAAATTTTCAAAAATTTGAAAATTTTCTATAAATAGTAAAAAATTCAAAACATTATAAAACATTTGAAATTTTTACCCAATTGAGCTCAGATTTTCAACAGCTAATTCCAGGAGATCCAGCAGGCGGAATCCACTACCGTTTCTTCCAGGTACTTACCCATGCTCTTCTCTTCCATTTTGAAATATTTTTTGTCAAATTCCATGGTGTTTTTGGATTTCTAGGCCAATCCGAAATAAGCGCTGCGGCCCATGTGGAAATCGATGGTTTTTCCATTTATAGGGTTGGATATACGTGGAAAATACCCTCACAGTCGTGTACATACGCGGTTGTTTGGAAAACAGTCGCGTATGCGGCCACGCATGAGGTTTTTTAAGTGTTCTAATGGGTAAACTTCCAATTTTTTGTGCAAGATGGTCCTAGAATGGAGAGAATGTGAACATGGTGATGTACAAGAGGCAGTATTAAGGGCTGATCTAATGGCTCAACAAGCGCTACGTGCATGTGGGCTCTACAAATTTTGGTGTCTTGGTGGCTTAAGGGCCAAACCAAGACTATTGCAGATGCTGGTGGACTATTAGGATCCAGACTCAGAGTCATTCTAGATAGATGGGATGTCCCTCACCATAGAGGTGGAGGACATATACTTTATTACTGGACTTTCCCGATGGGGGGAAGTAGTGAACCTACATTCTCGTGGGCCCAGAGGTGGCCCGACTATAGATGAGTACATTGCGGTGTACTACTATCTGAACACGGAGAAGGTGGGGAGTCAAATCCCTACTAACTCCATACAGGAGCTGGGCCTAAAGGCCATCCTACTGACACTGGGTAGGATAGCAGGCTTGGCTTCACTCCACCAGGCCTCATTACCTCTGATGTTCTATGCAGTGGAGTGCATGAGACCCACGGTATATGACTAGAGCACTACACTATTGAGCAACATGAAACATCAGCTCAGTGAGTGTAAGATAGGTAGAGTGCGAAACTTTAGTTTCAGTAGCATACTCAACACATTTTTCTTCAAGTGTGTTCCAGGATTGAGCCCTAGAGTTGACGTTCCTCTACACGGCGTTCGAGATCCTACCCAACAGCGTTGGGCGGATGCGATGCGCATACTAGGGGGAGGTAGGGTGTTCAACCCCTATCTAGCTGATTTCTTTCCATGGTGGCAAAGATAGATAGTTGTCATTGATGACTAACCCTATGCAAGGATAGATTTCCGGGGGACCTGGACATGCCGCTACCACCAGGATCAGCATACAATGACATAGGTAATGAATCTCGACCCTCTCTTTAAATTTTTGAGTTATTTAATTTTTTTGTGTTTTCTGGTTATATGGAATCAAAAGACATATTTTTGGGTGACAATACATAGTGACATCTACCATATTTATACAGATGTGCGACCACGACATCCTGAAGGCTTCCCTCATCACAGACAGAGGGGAAGAGGAGATGATATCACGAGTGTGTATGCGGAGCGAACGCTTCAGAGAATTCATACCAGCTTTGTGAGGCTGACACATAGAGTTCCCATGGCACAAGTTGAGGACTTGCCTGAGGCTATGCAGCGCCATGTGGTGGGTGTACCATGAGCATGGGTGTGATTATTTCAACGGCTAGCTAGAGTTGTAGTGACATTCCATGATCACAACCCCCCTCCTCCTCCACATGCTTAGATACCTGGGAGTGATACATTTTGTATTATCGTGTATTATATTTTGGTGGCTCGAGAGCCCCATTTTTGTATCATGACACTATGTATTACCACATTTTGGATGTTTATAAAAAGTTTTATGATGATCGGTTTATTTATTTACATGTGTAAAAATTTGTGTTTGTGATGAATTTATTATGTATGAAACAAATGCCAATCTAACATGTAGTTAGCATATGAGTCAGCAACTTGATTACTAATTCTTGGAATATGTATGTATGTTATATTGTCAAATTGTCATTCTAATAATCTCACACGTAAGAATCTTCTTAATAATGTCAGATATCTAACATGGTACAAGCCATTAAGCTGTGACACTACTAATTCCAAATCAAGACGTACCTCAAGAGAGAGAACGCCATGTGAAATGGCATCCCGTAGGAGCTCAATAACAACACTATATTCAGCAACATTGTTTGAACATGGTCGTAAACATACGCCTCCTGAAGACAATACCTGACCCATAGGAGTATAAATCACCCAAGCAACAGAGGCTGAGTGTTGAGTGTGACGGCTCGCACCATCCGTGAATCCTATGTAGGTGGAATATTCCATTGACATCTACCAAAATAAATAGAAACTAATCACAAATTCGATCACTATAAGAAAAAGACCTACCTATGAAAATTGTACAATAATATACAATAACCAGCCTTGGGTGAAAATCATGCATAGTACTTTTTGAGATAGAGCCCATTCCTAGGCTCCGCCAAGGTCGTTCCCTCATAATGCACTAACTCATAAGCACCCTTCTCTAACACACTTTTGACGATGTAAGGACCACACCACATGGGGTTAAACTTTCCTGCCCCCAAGGGTTATTTCGGTTGATCCCACAAAAGGACCAAGTCTCCCTCACTAAACCTCCTTGGACAGACAGACTTATCATACTGGACCTTTACACGACATTTATTAACTTCTAGAGCCACCAAGGCATCTCGACACTGCTCATCAAGTTTCTCAAGTTGGACCAAACGCTCCTCCAATGGTGAAGTGTCTGGTAAGAGCTCTATGGCTAGCTTCAAAGAAGGAATCTCGCATTCAACCAGAAATACCGACTCCACTCCATGTACAAGTTGATATGGAGAAAAACCTGTGGCAATCTTAACAGTGGTTCAATACACCCACAAAGCAGGATATAACATAATGTGTCAATTATTCTTGCTTTGTGCGATGGTTCATTGGAGAATGGATTTGAGTGATTTATTCATTGCTTCTACTTGTCCATTCGCTTGAGGGTAGTAAGAGGAGGAATGCTCTTGTTTGTACCCTAAATTTGATGCCAACTCTTCCATCATACGATTCTGAAAGTGCGAGCCATGGTCAGTGACAAGCTCTTTCGAAATCCCAAAACGAGTAATAATCTGGTTAAATACGAAGTGCATAGCTGTCTCACCGTGGGATTTAACTGTAGCCATAGCCTCAGCCCATTTCATGAAGTAATCAACAGCCACTATGATATGATGATGCCCCCCAGCTAAATATGGGTTGCAATACATAAAATCAAGCCCCCACTTAGTGAAGGGACCGGTGGTGATGATGGGATGTAACGGGGCAAGTTTCGAGTGCATATTACGTGCAAACACCTGGCAAGGGTGGCACCTCTTGACCGCATCTACACAATCTTTAAAGATTGATGACCATAAATAACCCGCTCTTAAGATTTTTTGGGCTGTAGAAAGCCTAGATAAATGACCACAACATGCCCCTCCATGGCAATCATTCAGCACTACCTCAGCCTCATCATGAGTTGAACAATGCCTTAAAATGTAATCTACCCCACGGTGGTACAAAGTGTTATCCACTATGAGGTAATTCTTAGACACGTGATGTAATCGTCATCATTCATCCCATGAGAGGTGAGTAGGGACCTTCAATGTTTGTAGATATATAACGATATCCCCATACCATGGGTCTAAAGTTGAGATTAAGAAGATGTGCTCATCGATAAATGTATCTTCACAAACCAACTCTTCGGCCTCACTTGAGAAATCCGATATAAGCTCTGCAAAAATTAATGATCTCTTTGATTTTTCCGAAACAAACTCGAGATCGAATTCTTGCAAGATGACAATCCATTTATTATATGTTCCCCCAATCATCCTTCAAGTGAGGACGAATTGAAACGGATTGACATGGGCTACAACCAAGTTCTGGCGAAGGAGAATATAATGTCTCAACCGTTGAACTACATGTACGGTAGCTAAAGCAAGCTTCTCAACATGAGAATAACGAATCTCCACGTCAATAAGATTTTGGCTCAGATAGTATATTACATGCTCTTGGAGCTCCTCATCCTCTTGAACCAAAACCATACCAATCGTCTCCATGGATGCTGCCACATAAAGTAGAAAATCATGGCTCTATTCTGGGGGACTAATCACCGGGGCCGATGCTAGGGCTCACTTGAGCGCATCAAAGGACTCTTGGGCTCACTCATCCCAACAAAAGGTGGTGTCCTTCTTCAAAAGACACATGAAGCCTCTAGTCAAATTGGCAAAATTGACAATGAATCTCCATAAGAATTTTTCCATGCCTTGCAAACATTGAAGATGACAAATAATTTTTGGGGGAGACAACTGAAGTATTGCCTCAACCTTCAAAGGGTCAACTCTTATACCCTCTTTAGAAACGATGAATCCTAATAAGTGACCTGACTTCACACAAAAGATACACTTGTGAGGATTTAACCTATCCAAATAGTGCCAGCACCTTTCAAATACCAATCTCAAATGATAGGAATGACGCATTCTCATACGAGAATGAGCAGCAAGTTCATCCAAAAATACTTCGATAATCGATTTAAGATCGTGGAAAATCAAGGTCATGGCCCGCTGAAAAGTAGCTCCACCATTCTTAAGGCCAAAAAGCATTTTCTGATATGTAAAATTTCCCCAAGAAAAAATAAATGCGGTCTTATGTTGGTCCTCAAGTTTAATTTGTATCTGATTATATCCGAAAAAGCCGTCCATGAAGGAAAAAACTTCGCTACCCTCACACTCATCCAAAATCTAATCAATAAATGGTGTGGGGAAATTGTCTTTAGGAAAGGCATGATTCAAATCACAGAAATCAGTACATATTCAGATCACTCCCTGCTTCTTATCAACCAGAATAGGGTTTGAAACCCACTCTGTCAAGGGAACGGGATAAATAAAACTGGCTTTCAACAGTTTCTCTATCTCTGCCTTCATCGCGGGTGCTTTCCTAGGATTCACCGTGCACAAGCGTTGTCGAACAAGCTTAGCATTGGGATAAGTCTTAATCTCATGTTCAACAATGCGAGGGTAGATACCTGGCATTTCATCATAAGACTAAGCAAAGATATTATGGAATTCTTTAAACAGCTCGGTGTATTCTTGAATCTCAGCATGGGAACATTTTGCCCCAATATAGACATTCTCTATCCTGCCAAGATCGTGAGAGATATTGATAGGAATCATTGAAGATATATTTTCCATGTTCCCATCAGCCATCGGACTAGGAGAGCTTAATGGAACCATAGGACTACCAACTCTCTCACTAAGAATCTCCCTAAAGTCCTCATGCTCCAAACAGTCAATCTCGAGAAGAAAGCAAGATATATGATGGATCTCTTCCCATGGTGGCTCAACTCCCAACATGGCCTTAATAATCGCTTCATCTGAAAGAAAAACACTATCAAGGCAGTCGTGCACGTGAGAAGACTATACTTCCCATGTAGGCAGCACATACGAGTCCTCCTCCTCCATCCGTGAAGAGGAAGGACTAGGCTCTGTAACACATTCAATATTAGCTTCTGCAACACACTCAATATTAGCTTGATAAGCTACCATAGTTGCAGGGAATGACATGTCTGTCACGATGGGCTCACTCAAAGTATTCGGTGTAGGAAGAATCCAAGGATCTTCCATATGAATCATGCGAAAAGACACCGATCTTATAGATGTTGAAGCCTCACCGAAACTAGACCCTATCATAAGGATAGGCACAGGACAATTAAAACTTCCCATGAGGGATGGATACATGCCCACACCCACACTCCCAGTTTCTGGCTGAGAGTGCTCTACGATCGGGATTGAAGCTCTCGAAGATGCGGTAACTGACAGATTCTTGAATGACATTTGATCAATCGTAACTATCTTCCCGTTAAATGGAAAGCACACAACGTGAAATAGGGAAGAAGCTACGGCTTGCATACTGTACATCCAATTCCTACACAGTAAGAGATTGTAGTCTAGGGGTGCATCAACCACCTCGACCTCTATCGCAACCATCTTCCCTCCCAAACGGACCTTAAGGGAGGGAAGAATCCTGTGCAGCTTAAACGATCTCCCATCGAACACAGTTAACATGGTCATGGAATTAGACAAATTAGGGGAACCTAAACCCTTCCAACATGATAAAGACATCATAGAAGTAGCAGCGCCTTCGTCAATCACAGTGTGCTTGACGGTCATGTTCAGACATTCTACGTGAATCAAAAGAGACACATAGTAAGGAAAGCGAGGCTGAAGTCCTATGGTTTCAAATTTAATCATGGAGGAAGAACTATCATCGTTCACACCAAGGGAAAAAAGCAAAGCCTTCCTTTGTGAAGGACAACTCTGAAGCACTTCCAATGCAGACATCGCACAAGGAGTATGGCCCAAATCCTCGACAACAAAATAGTTCTGGGCGGCTCAGGCATTAGGATTGTCTCCCAAATTCTTAAGGACTCCCTTAGGAATGTGAGGTGTAGCTTTAGGTTTATCCATAGTTTTTTCAATACGAAAAGGAGTCCTTAGTGGATCAGGCTCCTTTCCCGGGTTGGGTTGTGACAAACCATACTCCTTCGCACGGGTCACAACCTTCGTAGCACATACAATGTTAATGCAACCACGACCACTACCCTTCGTTGGATCTTGATCACCACCAGACTGATCATGGGTCCTCGAGTTCTTATTTTTATTGTGAGGTAAAGGGTTAGTCAGCACAGCTAGGCCCTGTGCCAAGAATCTCAAGGCTTCATCGATACAAGGGCACAAGTAAGTGAGGTGATCGTCCTTACACAACTTGCAAGGAAATTTAACCTTACGTTTATCTTGCTTATTCCCCCCCAGCATCATGGGAATTCTTGCCATTATTATTAGAATTTTCATTCCTATTCCCACCCTTACGATTAATCTTACCCTTCTTTTTATTCCGTCCGAGCTGCTGGTTACCCTTCTGGTCCGACGATTGCACTGAAAGCACACTCGCCGTTTGGGCGGGTTGAGATGAAGCCGTGGCTTGTCCCAAAGCAGATTGGTTAATTGACAATTGACTAACTTGTTTTGCAACCAAATCCATAGGTTTAGCACTCGCACAACCAAAAATTCCATCGGCATGTGGTCCAGGTTTAACTTTGGGGTCGAAACTAGAACGTGGAGCATTGGGAATAATCTCATATAACAAACCGGATTGAGCATAAATCAAATCCAGTTCTTGTGCCCTAAAAATGGCTTGTTCCTCACTTTGCACTCTGGATGTAGAAACATCCTTCGCTATATACGGCAATAACGAATTAAGGAACCATTCAAGGAGGAATTCCAATGGTATAAAGGCTTTAATCAACCTCTTTTGTCTACGCAACTCTTTGATATGATCTGAGATATGTGTGGCTTTATCCTGCCAAAATGTCGACAAGAGTTTAGTACCAACATCATAATGCACTGGTAGCTGGAAGTGGTTAAGAAAATTCTTTTCTAGGTCATCGAACAAAGCGAATGCCCCCCTAGGTAGCTCTATATACCATTTCGTGGGAGGCCCTGTGAGGGTGCATTGAAATAGTCTCAAATGGATTGAGTCCTGATGTAAGGAATTTGAAGAGCACCATAGGTGAAAGGTAGTAACATGTTCACTCAGATCCTCTCCTAGTTTTCCCTCAAATTTGGGTATGTCCGAGGGAAGCTTAGTAGGGACAGCTAGCCAAGCCGGGTCATGAGCTATAGGATCGTTTTTCAATCTCGACAAGTCAAGGTACACGACACTATGGTGCTTCCATGCCACCCTATACGGGTCAAACGGGAGGAGGGAACTATGGCCAAGGCCACGAGGAAAGGGAGCCTAGGATGATTAGGTCGATGGACCACTCCCTAATAGTTCTTTTTCACATAGGTCTGATTACCATAACCACCATGGCCTTTGCCATAGTGCCCTCCTCCTGTTTGACCCATATAGGGTGGCATGGAAGCACCATAGTGTGGTGTACCTTGACTATTTGGAGCTACAAAGCCATAATTTGGAGAGTAAGTGGGTTGTTGATACCCGCACCCATAAGGTGAAGAACCCTATCCATACTGCATCCCATAATACAGTCCACAAGTCATCGCATGCAATGTCTCATGAGACACTCTGTAAGTAGGAATATATGCTCCGGAAGTAGGAATATACATTCCGGAAGTAGGAATATACACTCTGAAAGTAGTAACATGACCTCTAGAAGTATGAACATGACCTACTGAAGCAACGAGCGGTACATGAACCTGAGACACAACTGGTCGAGTAACCGCAATATGGACATGACTCGTAGCAACGTTTTGGATCGAAGGACCATGTGAATGAGGTGGAGGGTGGACATTCAAAGAAATAGGGATAGAGGATGAAGGGACCTGAGTAATTGTGTATGTGTTATTCCCTATAGTCACTCATCTCGAATCTGGTATCCTAATAGGATCACTAACCCTAGACCTAGGAGGAATAGGTGATGTAGCTTCCACCACCGGGATGGAAGGTGCAATGTGACTTGTGCTCCCAAACCTCTCCGCATGGTAAGGAATGAGAGTGCCCCCAGGCATAGTGTTAGGCTCAAACTTAGATTCGACATGGAATGCCAAATCATGTGTGGGAAAACCAGACATACCATAACTAGTGCTCACTGGTTCAAAATGAGTCTCATCATCCTTTGGCATTCCATACCGGCGATGCGTCAATGGGGAATCAGCCCTAGAGTAAGTAGGCCTATCATGAAAATTACTTATCTCAGAAATCATAAGACCTAACTCAGTCAGATCAGGTGAAGGATAGTAGTTAGGAGTAAACTCCCCATCTTCCACATGAATGGGAGAAGGTGGTTTAGGAATACCTTCAACATGGTCTCCCATGGTGTGTGAATCAATGTGCAAAGTAGTCTTCCTAGACTGTCTATTTCTCTCTCCCAAAGGAGGAGGAGATGTAGAAGGTGAAAGTCCTGCTAAACAACGAGAAGGGTGAGGAGCCGCACCCGAATCCACAATGACTCAAAAAATATAAAAGACTCTCTAGCTACACAAACCCTAGGCAAGCTAACGTGCACAGAGCAATCACCAATAAAATCTAAATCCAAACACAAGTAATCAAGGGTAGGATAAGTGAGCTCTCGAATGAAGCAGGTATGTCTCGCCTAGGAGAGGCTTGAAACTCCCATACACAACAAGCAGAGGTATGTAACCAATTATTGTGGCCCTCAGCTTCAACGCGTAAAGCAACTGTGCTGTCCGACCCCAACCTAGCCAGGACACCCGCAGAATAACCCCTGCAGAGTACCCCCTCAATATCCTAGGTAAGGTCACTAAGGTCACCTCAATATAATCAATTCTCAGGCGGACAGTCACAGGTGGGATTGACCGTATGGGCAGGGTAGCAAAGCCCGAAACTCTCAAAAGAGCCCCCAGATACAAATACAATCCTGGAAATATCTCTGATGCTACTCAGTTATGACTAGGGGTCATCCCAATCAATAACCGCTCACACTGCCTCGTGCTTAACTCCCTTTTGAGAGGAGGATCCTGAGAAACACTGGTTATACCAAGGAATTTCACACACTCATCTGGACAGACACATACATGTTTTTGTTTAGTGTTCTTGCAGAATTGACTCACAATGAACTATTCCAAGACCCTAAAACCTAATCTTGTTGGTGAACCCTATCAAATAAAATAGTGTAGTTCATTTTAATTGCGCGTTGATTTTAACTGGCTTTATTACTCAAAAGAGGTATATGGCCATGCAACTAATGGTGTTATGACACAACATGAAGTAAAATGCACACCTAACAATCAATGCAAATGCATTGTGTCCATGAAAAATAGGGTATGCTACTACGTGAAATGCATAATTTTCTTCAAATGATCATTACAAACTTTCCGATATGAAATCCTGACTAATACTCCAAAGAAAATCTAGTGCAAGTACAATGCAAAATGCAAGATGCAATGCATAATGGTAAGCAAATATTTTTGGATATACAAACTCTAGCAGTATCAAAGGAGACTCAGTAATCATCACAATTCACCCAGCAACAATCCATCTTACTCTAAAAGGAAAAACTAAGGGCATACACGACTGTTCGCAGTAAACCCGTGTGTGTACGCGGAAACATCAGTTAAACCCACGTATATACGCGACTGTGAGTTAAAAACTCACATACAAGAAGAAAGGTGCATAAAAATAAAGGAAAACAGACAATTTGAGACAAACTTCACACCAATCAGACACTACCAGGAAAACATGCCCCCAGACCCGACACAAAAACAAGAGAAAAAGAGCAATTCAAAGTCATTGAATGTCGATAGAAAATCCCCAAAGGACAACTACTAGGAACTCCCCAGTGGAGTCACCAATTCTGTTACAGAGATAAATTCCTATGGCTTGGGGTACCACAATAGACAGCTTGACTCCAGAAATCAATCATTTCCAATATGCAATAGAAATCAAATATCTAACACTAAATGATCAGACCTTGTACCTTATTTCGGACGGTTGAAGTAGATCCCCGTTGAGCTTCCCAACTTCAGCTTGAATTGATCATTCACTTCCTCAACAACAAGTAAACAATACAAGCATACTATATATATTGGTGTTAGATCTATTCTAGCATACATAATCAACAATGTATAAGCATTTGAAGTCATCCATGGATAAAATATTCATTCAAACATACGTTATTGGACAGGAAAATATATTTCTATTAATATAAAATCAGAGATTACAATGGATACAACCTCTGTCGGCACGTCTGGGAATTGGAGAAACTGAATCCCCCACTTGGGCCTCCACCACCTCAATCCTTCATCTCTTGATAGCAAGCTCACAAGCAAAGGCAAGCTTGGGAAGAACACGAAAGTGCTCCAAGGGACAAAGGGATGTAGACTCAAGCACAAGTTCCGGCAACAATGGACTATAGTTTCTTTGCTCTCAATTATCTCATGTTCCTTCAATGTACCAAAGAGTTCCTTATATATCTTTTCAAAGGGGTAATGAAAGGTTGAATCCGAGCGATCTCAAGGCATAGGGAAGGCCAGGAGTCAAGTGAGTCGGATCCATGTCAAGGAAAACTCCAAAAGGATTTGGATTATGCACACATCCCGATGTATGTGGTTTTAGGGGTCAAACCCATGTATATACATGATTAGGGGTTTAAAAGTCGTGTGTATTAATTTTCACATGTTTTTAGGGATGGTCAAGGAAACATCAAGGGACAAAAAATGGTCCAAGGGGTCTAAGGAGTCTGCAAAGGGACAGGGGAAGGCCATACAAGTGTGATTCACCTGGAGTAGTAAAATCAGCTATAACACCACTTAGGCATTTCAAGGAGCTTCAATGGAGTTATAATATACATTTTCAGCTACAGAATCTCATGGACACTTCAGGATTCAACTCATTCCCCCTCCCATCTCACATTCTTTCACCATATTTCAGCCCGGTGGAGTGAGGCGCACTTGGTGAGCCATTTATCTTTTTGAGGGAGCTCCTCTTGCTCCATAATTTTTCATTATAATGTAAATACTCTTCTCTATATATTCATAAATTTATCAGTTCGAAAGGCCAATATATTTTATGTATTATTGATCAATAATAAAGAAACAGTGCCATTTTCCACTTCTTTGTTGCAAACTCTTATAATATTGGTAGATTTAAATAGTTGTGTAAAATATTGATTATTCATGCATGAATGGATTTTCACTGAATCATATTTTAGGTTTCATATTCATTAACTGAGATTTTGTGTCCATTGGGTCGAATTCCATAAGCATTGGATTAAATTGCATCTCATTTCCCCAAGGGTTCAAAACTAGTTTTTATATATCTGATTGAAGGAAGTGATAATAACCATGGGAGTTTGATTGGTTCAGAATATGAGTCCATTTTTATTTAATATACACATCCCTTTCCTCAATTTTATAATTTGAAATGGTTTCTGTACATTTGGGAGGCCATTCCGGCAATTACCCGATGGGGATTTGAGCCCCAAAATTGCTAATAAAATCATCTATCTTGTTCAAAATTTAGTACAAACTTGAAGAAGTGATTGGAGGGCCATAATACATCCCTGAAAATAATAATTAGTTTATTATATCATTCATACACCTTATCTAAATATTTGGGAGCAATTGGGCCAATTTGGAGACCAAGACACTAAGACTAGTCTAGAGCAAAAATTGTGAAAATTTGGAAAATTGGAAATTTTAGTAAAAATTTTAAAAAGGGACATTACAAGTGGTATCAGATCCTGGTATTGGAACCTAATGGTGTTAAATAGGATTCAAATTAATACACCATCATCCTTAGAATCCGAATTGGAAGGTGCTCGGCTTGTAGAAGAAGAATTGGGAAAAAAAAAGGGCACCTTGGACTAAAACTATGGCTCGCGAGGGAGAAGACCACACTAACGAGAAAATGGAGTATCTCCAAATTATAAGACCTTTGTTTGAATAAATGAACCAAAATATAGTATTCATGTCCCAACAGATAACAAAAGGATTCGAATTGATGGCCAGTTAAATGGGAAGCAAAGGGATAATGGGAGATAGTGGTAGTTCAAAATCAGTAGAAAAGAAGACAATGGGTGAGCACATTTTCTCAAAAACAAGACCTCATAATAGACCCCATAAATTACAGAGCACACCAAGGCCTACTGCACCTAAATTTATTACTCCCAAAGAAGATACTAACATTCAATTTGAAATTGATACAATAACAAAAGATTGGGCTAAATTGGATGAAGAGTGTAGGAGGAGTATAACATTTGAACAATACTTCACTATGGAAAAAAAAATCAGAAAGAAGGAGGGCTATAAGTATCTATACCAAAATAAAGAATTGAATTGTTCCATAGGTAAAGTTCCACTTCCTACTTTTGATGGTTCATCTCAAATCTCTGCTAACACTTGAGTGCAGAAATTGGATGTGCATTTCCAGTTGAATCCAAAAGTGGAAGAAGATGCTTTAAAAATGGATATTTTGCACTTGGAGGGATATGCCAATGAATGGTGGTTCCATGTCCTAAAAACCTTGGGTCATGATAAGTTCAAAACATATGGGGAATTTTTTGACGGGGTATTAGAAAGGTTTGAGCAAAAATATCCAAAATTGTCTTTCAAAGAACTAGCACAATTGAAGCAGGTAGGGACTCCTATTGAGTATATGTTGGAATTCCAAAGATTATTAGTTAAGGTGGATGATGTATCTATGGAATATTAGTATTTATTTTTACTGAAGGTTTGGAAGATCCCTTAAAAGGTTTGGTCAAATCCCACCAGCCTACTAACTTAAATGATGCAATGAGCTTGACTAGAGACCTTCAAAATGTGCTCCCTAGAACAAGATTTTCTCCCAAGCCTAACTTCAGATTTGAAAGAAAGACTTGGAAAAAGGATGCACCTGATAAGAAGAGTTTTCAAAGAGATACATATGAAAATAATAATAAATAAGGAAAAAACATGGATGAAGTTCAAAGGAAAATATTGTGCTTTACATGCTTCCAACCATGGACACCGGGGCATAAATGTGCTAAAGGAAAATCTCAATGCATAGAAGTATTTTCTGATAATGATGAGTATGAAGGGGGTATGGATGAAGAAGAGCACATTTCATATCAGGAGGAGACATATGATATAGCATCTGAAGAAGAAAAACAAGAATAAAATCATCACTCACTGGACAAAGCAAGAATGGCAGTACTTTCAATAGTGCCTCGCTATCACACTATTCAATGAAAGGGTGTGGTATTGGGACAAAGAGCTTCAGTTTTGGTAGATGGAGGAGATACACATAATTTAATTGATGCAGATATGGTGGATAAAATAAAAATACCAAGTGAACCATTTGATGGCTTCACAGTTGTCAATCCCAAGTCACAACACAATGCAATGCAACACCTGGATTCCAAAGCCGCAAGTTGCCATATGTAACTATACTTTTGTTGATATTTTTTATGTGGTTGATGTTTCTGATACTAATATAGTCTTTGGATTGTAATGGTTGTATTATACAGGAGAGAATTCAGTAAGTTATCAAAATCCTGAAATGAAATTTCAAGATTCAACAGGTGCACTAAGGGTTGTGAGAGGGCAGCACACTTACCAAACAGGTAGTAAATTGCAAAAGTGTGAGATATATATTGAGGCATGGTGATGTAGAATGGGATATGTTACCACCTAAGTTGTACTTAGTGGTTTTTATTAAGTGAGCCTGGTGAACTGGACAAGGATAAATTGTTCGGACTTCAAGAGACCTTTGGAAAGTACTTCTGGGAAGTGCTTGTTGTATCATATCACATGTTCATACCCCATGGGGGAGTTGCAATAAATGTTCTAGCATGATAGTGTCTGTAAAAGACTCGGTCTCTTAGACTTCATTTGTCAATTCGATCAGCCCAGGGTGTTTTTTCCCTTGGTTATTAT
>LPNX011010819.1:5235-100304 GCA_001517045.1 Pseudotsuga menziesii
GTTTTCATTTTGTCCAATACTTTCTTTCACTATAGAGCTCATGAGAATTAGTTTTTATCTTGGCTATATTAATTTTTTTATACTAACTATTATTATTGCCATAGAAATATCAATACATTGTTACTCTTCTAAATTTATTTTAAACAGTTATTTTAATATTTATTTAATTTATTTATATTAGAAATACAAATACAAATATTATTATATATGAAATTTACATTAAAATTTTATATTTATAAATTTCTATTTAGATGATATGGTATTATTATTATTGTAAGCAAGGTGGGCGAATGAGTTGCAATTTCAACTTCAAGAAAATGTATTTTTTTATAATTACATATTCAACAAAAAAAATTGTTAAAAAATTGCAAATTTAAGAACTACAAATTCACAATGTAAACTTGTAAGTTCTAATGAATTCCCCAATATAATACTAATTGCTTGATATCCATTATATAATGTCCATACCTCTAAATATAGTTAGACCCACTAATAATAAGTAAGTTGTACCTTTCTTTAATTTTACCCCTTTATATTGTTGAATGCACATTATAACTACATATTTTGTTTTATGTGATGATACCGCATCACATTATTGAATACACACTCTAACTACCCTCTATACAAATTCATTTAGTATTTGCTAAACTTCTAAAATGATTTTTTGAATCTTGCACAAGTGATTCTTTATTTTGGTTATTTTGAAGTAAATATCTTATAACAATATTTAAATTCATTTTATAGTTATATTTGTAAAAACAAGTTTGAGCCCCAGAAAGCAAAATTGACTTTGTCCATAGAGTTTGTAATCCTCAGGTCCAATCACAAACCCATAAACCTAATTATACAATGAGTAACGTGCCTTATGATATATTTTCTTATTAAGATCTTATTCATAAGATTATATATAATGGACTTTATAATATAATAGGTGTAAATTTGAGTCACGTCTTGAACAAATAAAACTCAAACTCTATGAAAACATTTTCATTAAAATCATAAAACACAACAACATATAAATATATCAAAATACTTTATTTCAACTTCAACTATTATAATCTTAACGTAACAAATTCATGAAAACATACATCTTTATAGATTGAAATGGAGTTGCAATATCATGTTTATTACCATATATTTATTTCTATCGGTCATAGGAGGATTAAACATGTGCCTAATTGATGAAGGTGAGAAGACAAATAAAATGTGTCGTAGTAGGTAGGAGGCTCTCTCTCACACATCTATTATTTGTGGATGGAATTTTACATTCATGTTTTGGATTTGAAGTGGAATTAGAAGATCTATGGACATTATCTATTTATATAATCAAGGAATGTGAATGAAAATTAATAGGAAAAATGTTGTAGCATATGCGTGTGCGCTGGATGCTCAATTATCTATGTTGCTAAACGCTATGATTCCACGCGTTCAAATAAATTTAGAAGAGGGCATACTATATTTGGGATTCTCTATCAAACCAAATAACTATAGGAAGGTGGATTGGATGTAATTAGTTGGTAGGATTCATCAAAGAATAGAGTTCTACTGTAACATGTTCCTTTCTCGAGCTAGAATATTGGTTTGGTTAAATCCATTATGATAATGGCATTATCTTGAAATGAATCTTAAATGATATTTACCATCCTAATGCTTATTGCCAGATATTCTTATCAAAGCAACAAGATAAAAGAGGTGTAGCACTTTATTATTGGAGTCAAATCGTTGTTTATTCAAAAATGTTCATTATAGATCTTCAATTTACTCTAAATTTTATTGTTCTAATTGTTCTCAAAATTTGAAGTCCAATCCCATATAATCATCATTCATAAATCGTAAACTTTGTTTTTAAAAACATGATTAACTCAACCCATGAATACAACTAATTTTAAGCATATGTTTTTATGGTTCCTGATTAAATAGACTATTTACAATTTTTTTGGTACATAAGATATTGGTTTTGACATTTATAGGTTTTCCTAAAATACACATTGCCCTTGGGAAAAGAAAGTTGGTGTGGATAAAAGTTGATATTTTTTAATGAAAATTATTAAATTATTTTAAAATTAAACATTTTTATATTTTATAAATTTTAAATTCTAAAAATATTAAATTTAATTATTAATCTATTTTATTTATATTTTTTATATTCCATTGAAATATAATTTTACAACGTGTATGTCACATTTTAAAAATTTTTTATATAACAACATAGTACTTTATGGAATGTGATTTTTTTTTAATCTTTTAATTTAATTAACAAAAACATATTTATTTATTTTATTAAATAAATGTTAAAACTAGATATAAAATATATATAACCAAAATATTCAAAATGATTTTAAGCCATACCTCAATTATACAGAACCTCATAATGTATATTAGCCATAAAAATTTTTTTTTTTAATTTTTAAATTCAATTAACAAATATATATTTATTTATTATATTAAATAAATGTAATAACTAAATATTATATATATAATATCAAAATATTCAAAATGATTTTAAACTAATCTTTATACTTAATTATACATAATCTCATCATGTCTATTATCCATAAAATTTAAATGACCAAATACAAAATTTTTATTTACGATTACCTACATTTTGTGTGTGTATATATATATATATATACCATCCCTTCCAAATATATAATGAAACTAACAAAAAAAAATGGTAAATGCATCTCAAACCCTTCAAAGGTAGGTCTCTTTTGACCAAGGTATGAAGATATCCAACAAATAAATTCCACAAGACACTAAATAACTATATATACATAAAAATCAACTTTATTATCCACAAAACATTTTTAAGTTTGATTAAAAATTTCTCATATATACAACATCAAATTTGTGTTTTTCCTATCGGTAACATTTCCAAATTTTGTAAATAAAAAAATTTAAGTAAAGACCTAACTGCAATTATAAAGGATAAAAGAATCCATACAATGTTTAAATTTGTGCTTAACATAAATGACATAATTACGACAAACATTAAAGTGTGACTTACCATTATGATGACACTACTTTACTTGTCGTCAAGTCATAAAGGAACAATGCTTATTTCACTTTAATTACAGTTAGTGTATTTACTCGTTATGTTCTAGAGTAAATGTTAACTCTACTACGGAGCTAGGAGGATGGGTTTTTATGGTCTTACTTATCTCTCTGGATAACACAAATCTACTGTGCAATATTTTGCAGGTGACAACCATTCAACATTTTCCTTATCTGATAGCACACCTTCAACCTAGATGCATGTAAAGAAAGGCTTAACTAAGGCTAAGGGAAGACCACTATCCTAAGCCATAGCACCAAGTGCTTGACCATATAAATAAATCAAGCATAAGAAATAAACATTATGGTATCCATGGGAAATTTCGACGGGGTTTGAGACTATAGATATTTTGTTTTGAATTATTAATAACTAGGTGGAATTTAAGAGGCCATGTGAAGACCTTATGGTCTCCAGCTCGACAACATTTGAGTCACCTCGTAAACCCTAAGGGTTTAATTCATTGTAATCCCTTGTCTTTTCGTTGCGTTGTTTAGGCTCTACACTGTGTGCTTGTCTTTTACTGTGTGTGAACAATGGTGGAGGAGTCGAGGCTCTTGACCCTCGACACCATCCAATAGTGTTAAACAATTTAGTTCTGGTTCAACAACACGGTGTTTCCTGTAATTCGAGTCGTGGTCTTTGCTGCTAAAGCTGACTCTGTGAAAATTTAGAGGGTAAATTAAGTTTTATTTTGGTTGCGTTAACAGTTCTCTTTCTTTTATTTCTAAAACTAAAAACAATGTCTGATTTCACTGTGTGGTTTGTAGGTGTTCTTGCTGGGATCACCCTTCAACCATGGAGTTTGAGGGGGTATGTAGTGTATTGGGCGTTTCAATTTTCTACAAAATCCTTCTCAACCCCAAAGAAGAGCGCGTGTTGTGATCTGTTGATCTTCGTGACATAGTATTGCTGCAGCGAAATTTACACAAATCCAACAACCTCGTGAAAAACAAAAAGTATTCAAGATAAATGTGAAGGCCACCTGGCTCGACGTTTCATAACTTCGACCTTCTTCTCTTCACCTCATATTCTTCCTTTATTTTGCAAAGGCCAAGGATTTTTAATGGCTTTGTGTTGTACTTATCATACCAAATCCATCTATGTTTTAAATAACATGTCGTCAACATGGCTTTGAAAGTAGTGTGAATAAAACAAGACAATGATAATAACTAATAAAAATTAGTTTAGTTTATATTCGTAGGCATAAGTATTTTATAAAAGTAGGATTATATGACTTAGAAAATTTTTTAAGATATTTATATATAAATAGAAATTAGTATATCTTGATAATTATATATATATATATATTTTCTACAACCATAAATACTATGTTGAAGTAACCAATGAGCAGAAATACCAACATTTTCATCACGAATAATCGAGTCATAAAAAGGGTAGAAAATCAAATGTCCAAAAAAGAGATTATTAAATCGTTGAATAAACTCAAGTAAAGAAAACCATAGCTAATACTTACAAGATTATAATAGGGGCCCCTTGACTTTTACAAAAATTAAGGGGGAGTTGTTGGGGTGCCAACAAAGCTTAGGCTAGGGGATTTGTATGACTTTTGTACAACTCAAAGTGTCTTCCCATGAGGTCCATGCGCAACCGCCACACCATGAGGGGACCTCTTTGGAGATTTATACACTTGTGACAATGCTTCTTCTTCAAGGGATATCTTATGATCATTAGGGTCTTCTCTAGGGGAAATGCTTCATCAAATATTCTCAAACAATCTATCTCTACTACAACCACATCATCATTATCACCTTGACACCAATGGAAAAACCACATATCACTTCACCCTTTCGACATCAATGGAACCCTACTGGACATCAATAACAACTTCTTCCAACATAAAATAGACTAATCCACATAAGAAATGAACATAACATATGCACACACAACATTGCACACATCCATGTAAATATCTAACACACCTAACATGAGTAAAGAACTTAGCCTATAACATGAGTGAATAACTTAGATAAGAAAGAGAATAGTTTCAATTTAGAAGAGGATATACTATGCTAAAAGTGGTGCACTTAACATCATTAATTGTTCCCCAAATGCATTCAATTTTAGTGCTTGTCCATCCCAAAATTGGATCTATCTTGGATTATATTTAGGACCTTATCTTGGATATTATTTAGGACGAAATATAGGATACTAATCCAGGTGTTAAGCCATGAGAAAAGAGCCTCCTCAATTGCATCGTCTAGTATTTGAATGAAAAAAATAAAAATAGAAATAAAAAGCATGGGCTGCTTGAATGTATACCTCATTTCATTCACTCAATAACATAATAAACTAGCTAAACCACTAGTTTGACTAGCAAGAAAGAGGGAGGAGCAACCAACATACAAAAATATGAATATTACCCATAAGTGGATATTTGGAAGAGGAGATAACCCCAAGTTTGTACTTCGTGTTTGAATAACTCTCTATCCTCTATTTGTTTCATGATTTTATCTTGAGGAAGAGGGTTTTCCCCCAAATTTATCCTTTAATATTTATGATTGAGGAAGAGGGATTAAGAATTTCATTTGAGGAAGAGGCTTCAATATTCAATAGCAGAGAAGAGAAAATCCTAGGGTTTTGATAAGTGAAAAGAACTCCAATACTCAATATGTCAAATGGATAAGGATTCAATCAAGGAAGAAGGTACAGTTAACATAGTATATTGGAACTAGCATCATTGACATTAGTGATATTGCTACTATTTGTACTAGAGTTGTAACCTTAGGTTTGATTTTTGTAGACCTAAATAAAACCTTATGTTTTCTTTTGTATTCCTAATGTTTTATATTAGTTTATGTATTTTACTTTATAGGTTATAAGTTCAATTTTGGTTCATGATTATATGAAAATACTTACAATACTTTTATTCATTACAATTTACATGGTTTTCAATCATTTCACTAATTAATTGCTCAAGGTAAATGAAAGTTGTAAGTATTAAAATTCCAAAAACAAATCATTATAGGACTGTAGAGTCAAACTCAGTCGAAATGTCCAAAAGGTTTTCACGATTTTCATAGCCATGTTGATTTACAGTTAAGTCTTAATCATGAAAGGATGTGTGAGATGTGGCTTAGTCCTGAATCCAGTGAACCTATTTCCATCATTATGAGAGTTGAAAGATGTGCCAGCCTCATCAAACAAAGATCAATATTTCATCAAAATCGATTTCTTTGCATGAATTATTTTTTACATTTGGTATTTCTGTTTTTTTCAACTTCATTAATTTACAGTTTCTTTAATATCTGGAGTTACAGTTTGAGTATATAGTTGTTACTATGAACAAGATGAGTGGCAAGCCACATAGGTTTGAACCAGTTGACACTAAATGGGCCAAGGAACATCCACAATGTGTATAGTTGTTGATAAATGTAGGTTGGTTCACTTTCTTTGAGAAAATATGGCAACGTATAATGATGAGGTCTCTCAGGAATTTGCCAAGAAATTCATTGGTACAGTGGTTAATTTTGCTAGTATCAGTTTTGATGTTTATAAAGCTTCAATTGCAGAGGCTACTAGGTTATCTATAGATGGCGATAAATGGTTTAAAAAGTTTCCATTCGAGGTTGACATTAATTTATTCCTCCTGTTAGGCCATGAAACCCTATATTGGAACAAGGGAATTCACAGGGATGCATTAAAGGAAGAATGGTGATAGGTGTTAAGTATCATTAAACGATACATCACTTATGAAGTTCAATTCACAACAATCCTTTGATATAATCTATTCTTTCTCCTTCATGTGGAAGGTGTATCAAAGCTAAATTTACCCCTTTATTTTCACAAGAGCCTATCTAAGATGGAATTTCGAGTAAGAAACCATCTAGAACATACTTCTCATAGTATTTTCCACCGTGGTCTGATTAAGCTATTGATTGTAAAAGAATTAGAAAATAAAGCGTGGACCTGGACACATTTTTTGTTTTTGTATGGATTTAAGGTTGCAAACCAGAAGATGCATAAGAACAAGAAAATGTAGAAACCCCAAACAAGCTAAGAACTTACAAGAGAAAGAGTATAAACAAAAAGCAACAAGGGTTTGAAGATAAATACACAAAGGCTAGTTCAAACATAGAGAAAATGGTGATGAATCCTAAAGCCCTGGTGTTGTAGAAGAAATTTTAGTCGTGGAAAGTATGGGAACAACAAGTGTACCTGAACCCAAATCTCCAAAAATCAAGAAAACCTATTCTTGACTCAGCAATACTGAAGTTGTTAGATGGAAACCAAAAACCGGGCCTTCAAACAAATTTCATTTGAATATGAAGAAAATTTTCAACCCTAAGTTTAAAAAGGAAAGCATGATTGAAATCAAAGAGTCTTCTAGTGAAGAAGATGTTCAATCCAAGAAAATAGAAGGTATGATATCTCAAGATCTTGAGAGTATTGAATAAAATATTAAATCAAACCCTCATTTATGAGTGAGAAAGTTTGTGGACAAGGGTAAACATGTTAGTTCAGAATTGAGTGAAGGGACTAGTAGAAAGCATTTAGCAAAGGAGAAACATATGGAATACATGCACATTCAATATATTGAACATTATGTTGAAAGACAAGGAGTACCATTGGGTTAGATTCTGGTTGAAGAACCAGTGAACGAAGAAATGAATATTATTGATGAAAAATTACAAGCTAAAGAAGAAACAGAGCTTATGAATCTTAGGAAAGCTCTGCATCATTATCAAGCTCAAAATACACACTTAAATCAGATTAATGAGCATCTTGTTAATGCCAATCATATGATAAGGTTAGATCTTGAAGAAACAAATTCAAATTATGCAGAACTAGTTTAGGTTGCCGAAGAGGCAATTAAGAGAAGGAAGATGGCCCAGGAAATGAATCATTAATTACTAAAACATAATCAAAAACTTCAGGAGAAAGTGCTAGCTATGGAGAAAGAACTCAGTCAACTTCGGAGAAGGTCTCAAGCATTAGATGGGATAAATATGCTTAGAGAAGCTGCTCCTACGCTATGACATCAAGAGAAGATAAGTACTGATTATCTCTATGGAAATATTTGAAGTCAGTCTGTCCTAAATTATTGATTAGTTGGAAACATGTAGTGTGTGTTTAAAACTCATATTACCAATCTAATTAAAAGTGTCTATATTTAGAATCTTTTGATCCTATAATTTTTGATCTAGAAACAATTTCTAGGGAGTTTTAATTCTAAATATATAAAGTAAAGATAGGAGGATGGGTTGGTAATAGAGGGTGGAGAGAGAGGATTGCTGCATGTACCAAATTTGAAAACCTTTTAAATCTATAAGTATTTTTTGAAGACTATATTGAGGATGAAATATGAATTATGAGCCACTTTGACTTCTGATAAATTGTAGATACATATCAATGTTTTTTATTGAAATCTGTTTGTGACCTTGCAATTGATAGTGTTTCTATCTTTTGCACTCATTGCGAGTCTTATGTATTTTCATATCTCTTATTTAGATTGTTTTTTTTCTTAAAAATGATTTTACAACATATGTATAACAACTGTTTGTAGTCATATGTATGATCTTTAAATTGGATTATGTAAACTATTGTTTGTAATCAATATACCTATTATATCATCCTTTGTTGTCTCTTACTTTTACTTATCAACATTTGATTTATATGTTTGTTGTTCATTTCTCCAGTATCTTGGTTCCCTTTCTGTTATTACAAACCAAATAAACATTAAATATCCAAAACCTGTAGTTTTAAAAATCATGAGATGCCTGGGATTTGTACCCCTGTAGTATAGTGCAAAATCTAGTACAAATAGCCACACGAAAGGTTTTGAGTTTCAAACTATTCAAGATCATCAAAGCTTCCATAACAATATAAAATTGTAACTTTGTCAATTATTTTTATAGTATTGTCTCCAGTATAATTGGAATAATTAGCACAGGGAGGGTTTTGAGCATAAAAAATATTTATAATAATCATAACTGCTGTAACCAACTAAAACAATAACTTTGTTGATTAGATTTTTAGCATCTCCATTTTTAACATGCTAATTCCATCTATTGTGACACTTATTTTCTTAGTGCACTTCAATTCATCCTATCATGTAGATGTCAACCTCAACAAACTTAGTCATTGAACTCAAAAACATCATTAGAAAAAATATTTTAACTCAAATTAAGCCAAAGTCAAGACATTCTCTTAACATCATTTGATCTTCAAGACCTATGCACTTAAGTCTCCTCTATATGTGCCAATGTGCACTTAATCATTTGAGAAGAATGTGCCCCCTTACACGCATGAAAATAACATGAAAACTCTTGGCCATGTGTCTCTAGTATTATTTTAGCTAACTATTTTAATTTGTGAGACTTTATCCTCCCTTTAGTTATAACATTTAGATAGGGAGGGGATATTTATTAATACTTCAAATGCATCTATAAATAGAGACCTCCTAGTCCATTTTTGTAGGTGTTGAGTTTGATATAATTATGATGCTCGAGCTCCTTTAGGATTTATGTGATGACTTGTATGAATCCTAATATTACTATATCATATTTTTGTGTAGTTGAATCTTTGTTTCCATTTATTCTTTGAAAAATAGGTTATATTTTAGAATTGACGATGATCCTATTTGAGGAAGGAACATGAAGAAAAGAATATTTGAGGCCATATTTAGCACTTGTGAGGAAAAATCTTATAATTATGCAATCATTTACTCATCTTTATATTAATAATATTTTATATCTTTCCTATAGGAATTTGGTCCCTTTACATGTGCATAACCATTGAAATTTCAAATTTTAAATTAGATTCTCCTTCTCCTATAGTCTACTCCTTCTTAACTACAAAATTTAAGATTTTACAATGAGCGTCCCACTAATATTATTTATGTTTCTATTTGAATCCTATTGATTTCGATTTTCTTAATTGATAGTGCAAGAATCTTAACCAAGAATATCCAAATGGTAGAATTCCTCCAACACAACCTCTATGTTAGATGTCCTCCTCTTATCTTCTCACCAATCCATCCTATGGTTTTATCACAAAACCATATTCTCCAATTTCCAATTGTGAAACCCTAACCGTAGACATCCATGATGATCCAAAACACCCTAATATGCTAAGAAACCCTAGTTCCATGAGAGAGAGAGATAGAGATTACAAGTGAAATGTAACTTTTAGGAGATTAGAGGGGCAATGGGAACTAGTTCACAGTCCCGTTCTTAGAAAATATATACATAAGATTGAATACAAATGAACACACAAGATGTATGGGGTGAAAACGCAAAGTTGGGAAACACTTTCATTGGAATTGGTTGTCCAAACAACATAGTGAACGTTATTTGGATGAATAACTATATTTATTTGGCCAAATAACGAATTCTTTATTCAGGTGAATAACGTTAACGATGAACCGTTTAATTTGACAGAATGCATAGCCGGCTCACAATTTTTACGGTCGTTTCAATACTTGTTCAGCCGAATAATTATTCAACCGAACAATTATTCGGCTGAACAATTATGCGGCCGAATACTTGTTCGGCCAAATAATTATTCGGACGAATAATTGTTTGGCCAAACAATTATTCGGCCGCATAATTATTTGACCGAATATTTATTTCACATAAAAGGCAAGCTCTGACCCCATTTTCATTGTTTTTTCTTGCATTCATTTGTCTTCATCCTGTCGTGTTTCTCCCGTCAGCCAATTTGTTTGTTGTTGCATGTCATCCTCGTCCACGTCATCGTTCCTCATGACGTGTACATACTAGTTTCCTGTCGATGTGGAGGTCTGTTTGTGGAGGTCAGTTTGTGATGGTATGTTCACCGTGGAGGCCGTGATGGTCTATTCGACGTGGAGGGTGAACACTGTCTAGTTTCCTTTCGGCCTTGAGGTCTATTTGTGTTGGTCACTTCATGATGGTCTGTTCGGCATGGAGGGCTATTCGGCATGGAGGTCTGTTCATGGAGGACACTTCATGGTGGTGTTTGTGGACTTTTCTTGGAGGGTCTATTCGTGGTCTGGTCTTGCTGTGCTCCCCTTTGTCAGGTAAATTTTTATGAAATTGCTTTTATAATCCGAAACTTTTAATATGTGATTTATCTCTTGTTGTAGTCAATGGCATTCGTTTTTCGTCGTAGTATCGCAAAGTTAAAGTTTGCATATGTTAATTGGTATTGTATAAATTTTATAATTTTAATTTTAATTAATGTGTATATGTCAAAGGTATGAACTTTGTCCATGTAAACAAAGTTGATAAACTCTATCCATGTTAACAGAGTTGATGAACTCTATCCACATTTGGACAAAGTTGATGATCTCTATCCACATTTGGATAGAGTTGATGAAATCTGTCCATTTGGACAGAGTTCATAAGACTTTAACAAAAAAATTGATTAAACCATTTCAAAAATCCCTGCCCTTAATGCTGTTGTCCTCTTTATTAGAATGAAATATTTTTAACTTAAATTATATTTAATAATTTAAATAAAATGGAAGAAGTTGATGAACTCTGTCCATTTGGACAGTGTTGATCAACACTCAGATAGATAGTTCATTAACTCTGTCCAGATGGACAGAGTTCATCAACTCTGTCCACATGTGAATAGAGTAAATCAAATCTGTCCAAATAGACAAGACAATGGATTATACTTAGCAAAACATAGTTCATGCAGAGTTCATCAACTCTTTCCATGATAACTTTACTTAGCAAAACATATTTTAGTAGGTTTAATATAAATCATAAAAAAACATTATTACACATAAAACATCAGATTTTTTGATTACCGATCTGTTTGATCTTATGCATTTTTAATGTAAATCATTAAAGAAATATATAACTTGTATAATGATTATTAGTTACAATTTATACTTATTATTATATTACGATATTGTGCATTTTTTAAAATTTTAATCTAAGTTCATAGGTATAATAAGGAAGATATTTTTATTAAATTTGTCCATGGACAAAGTTCATGAATGAATACTCTGTCCATGGATAGAGTTGATTAACTATGTTTACATGAACTTATGAACTTAACCCTATCCATGTGGATAGAGTTGATGAACCCTATCCATGTGGACAGAGTTGATGAACTCTGTCCATGTAGAGTTCATCAAATTTGTCCATGTAGAGTTCATCAACTCTGACTCTGATTAGTTTACTTAGAATAAGGGATTTTTTTATGATTTTATGGAATAATGAAAATATTTGTAGTTGACATAAAGAAATGAGCTTTAATTTCATATTTTATGATATTGGTTCTATTAATTTTAAAAATCTAAAATACATAAAAAACACAGAGATTGCTACATTAATTTCTTATACATCCAACAATACTGTAACTATTTTCATTTTAAGAACTATTAGATAATATTACGTACATTTAGGTCTTTATTAGAAAGGTAGTTTTAAAAATCTAAAACAAAAAAAAAAACACAGAGATTGCTACATTAATTTCTCATACATCCAACAATAGTGTAACTATTTTCATTTTAAGAACTATTAGATAATATGAGGGACATCTAGGTAATAGAAACTTAGTTTTTATAGTAGTTACTTCTTTGAAGTTGAGGCATTAACATGTAGAGTTTGAATATGTTATGAGTTGATATATGAGATAATATTAAGGACATATAGGTCTTTATTAAAAACTTAGTTTTTTTAGTGGCTATGTCTTTGAAGATGAGGAATTAACATGTAGAATTTGAACATGATATGAATTGATTTGTGTAATCTTATAGATATCATATCAAATGGAAATAGATAATAAATTAACTATAATCATTTAAAGAACTATTAGATAATATTAGGGATATCTAGGTCCTTATTGAGATCTTAGGTTTTATAGTAGCTAGGTCTTTAAAGTTGATTAATTAACATGTGGAAATTGATATTTCTGTAAACTTGTAGATATCATATTAAATGGAAATAGAAAATAAATTAGCTATAATCATTTAAATAACTATTAGATAATACTAAGGATATCTATGTCCTTATCGAAATCTTAGTTTTTATAGTAGCTAGGTTTTTGAAGTTGATTAATTAACATGTAGAAATTGATATTTCTGTAAAATTGTAGATATCATATCCAATGGAAAGAGAGCAGCCTTGAGACAGAAGCGTAGGTGGTCATCACATTTTTCTGGAGTTGGTGTCCGAAATGAAAATCAAAGATTATCTTGTTCACCTCTGGATTCAAGCTTATTGTATAGTTCACATTTATTTGATCATCGACGTGGCGATAGTGGTAGATATGATTCCTCCTTATCATCTATGGTTGCAGTGTCATTGATATAAAGAAGGGTCATTTATCTTTATTTGTAAAAATGGGTCTTGGATTATTTGGAGTTATATATATGATTGATCAAATCTATGACTCCTATTACTCCTCGACCCATATCTACAAATCTACACATAAAATTTAGAGGAAGCAAAAGTAGTAATGTTTTTACATGTTTTTTCTTCAAGGTATGTAATATTACCCAAATTTTTCTTTGATATATAAGTTTAATTAGTTTAAATAATTTTTGACATTTGTAAATTGCTTGTATATATGTTGAAGCTTGGGTCTCTTTAATCTTTCGAGTCAAAGGGAAGACTCCATTGGAGGATAGTGGTGGAATTGTAAGTTTAATATTTTATTTTATTTATTTTAGTTTAAAATAGTTTAAATAGTTTGTGAGATTTATAAACTATTTTTATACATGTTGCAGCTTGGGTCTCCTCCACCTTTTAGAGGCAAATAGAAGACTCCATTGAATGATAGATAATTTGAGGTAATTTTGTTAATAATTGTATTGATCTTCTATATACTAGTTTAATGTTTTAATGTTTTGATTTTAATTTAAAATTGTTTAAATAATTTATGATATTCATAATTTGTTTTTATACATGTTTCAGATTGTTACGAGTCCAAGGGAAGACCCTAGTGGAGGATAGTGGTAGACTTCTTTGATTCAGACATCGAGGAGCTTAATTTTAGGGTTATACACATGTTCATGAATGTTTTTTTTATTATATACATGTACATTGAACTTACATGTTCATTACTGTTTTTTTTATTATATACATGTACATTGAACTTACATGTTCATTACTGTTTTTTGTATTATATACATGTACATTGAAATCTAATGTTCATGAATGTTTTTTTGGATTATATACATACATACATTGATCTTAGATATTGTTTTTTGGATTATATACATGTATATGTAAATGTTACGAATGTTAGGAATGTTAAGAACGAATATGGGGAATGTTAACATTAAGAATGAAAGCAATCCAATTTTTTAAGAATGACCATGGGGAATGTTAGGAGTGAATGTGGGAATGGAGAATGTTAATGTTATAAATGAATGTTATGAAATTTTAGGAAGTTTTGATAGGTGCAAATATACATGAATGTTAGGAAATGAACTAGGAATTTTTGACAGGTGTAAATATATGAATGTTAGGAAGTTTAGATAGGTGCAATTATATGAATGTATGTATTAGTAAATTTATGTATGTTTGTATATGTAACATATTTTTAGTGTTGATAGGCGTAAATATATGAATGTATGAATGAATGTTAGGAATGGTTAGGAATGTTAAGAAGTTTTGATAGGAATATTTTTTATTACTAAAGTAAAATTACCAACTTGATTCTGAATTCTAATAAATTATAGCTCAATCCATAAATTTTCTAAGGTAACATTAGCAACTTGATTTTGAATTTTAATATTTTTTTATTACTAAGGTAACATTAACAACTTGATTTTGAATTTTAATAAATTAAAGTTCAATGACTTCATGATAGCCAATTTTAACATAAAACAAGAAATGATATAGTTAAAAACATCGCAATGGAATTCCGTCCTCAATTATCCGTTCATGGTCATATTTGGACAGTTTCCATTTTTTATGCAACTTGTACCAATTTTATTCTAGATGCACATACTAAATGACTATACTGACAACATATAACATCAGGTTCATAATCCTAAAAAGTATACATAATTTTCAGTCATACGGGTCTGCTGCAAAAAATAGCATTTTAAAATGATGGATCCTCTCTCGTATGTAAATCTGTTGTCATCGTACTCCTCCAATAACTTCATTTTTCCTTCAGTGCATTGCATCAAATAATATTTTACATTTTCGTTGTTGTCTAAAGGTGCAATCACAGCGAAAATATCTCCTGTGCAAATTACAATTGGCGTTGGAGTTAAGTGAATTAAATTGACTATATAAACATAAGGTGATGGACAATATTGAACAATCAACAACATCATTACCTTCTCTAACAAGATTTGAAATTCTATCACCATCGGATGATATTTTTGTTTCTTCTAATTCTAATTCTTCTATGTTTGCTAGTGGCATTTTTCCTTTTGGATTAAACTCTGTGTGTTTCCAATGTTTTACATAGTTTTTCATTATGTTTTCACAAACTTCTATAGATTCAACATTTTCAATGCAAATATGACAAAAACATGTTTGCTTTCTATTGTCAAATGTAAACATGTTTTGGAAGGATTTTGTTTGAATAGAGTGAAGTTCTCTAGTCCCATGTATGGTGCTAGCCTTGTATGGTATTGATCTATCTATATCTTGGACCCCAACAAGCCAATAAAACCTACACAATAAATGATAAATCACAAATGACAACTTTTAATGTTAGTGTACAAATACTTCAATGTTAGTACATACATTTTTTAAAATTGACAATTAATATAACTTAAAAAAATCATGTACATACCTACGCACATCTTTTGATTGTTGACTACAATCATGGCTTAGATTTGATTTACACCATTGGACAACCTTTGCAGCTGAATGGAATCGTCTAGAAGAATGGTTCATTTTCCATCTTTGAAGTGCTTTTTTTACGCATGCTCCTGCACCATAATGTTCACCTTTTCCATGTCCAGTTTCAAAGAAATTCCAGCAATGTTTAATGTTCATTGCTTTATGAAGTCGACATAGCCAAAAAAATGATCGTGAAGATTTAAATTGTCCCTCACATCCATTCGACCATATCCAATGTTCATTGAATTTAAATTTACGACTTTTTAGTGAATCATAGAAATTTTTTTCAATACAATGTTGAACAAAATATGTATCATGTGTACGATCATCGCTGATATAAAAGTGATATTCTTTAATTACATCTCGATTGTCACACATTCTTTCAATGCCATCAACATCTTGTTGAGAATGTCTATATAGAACATGGACAAATATCAAAACTTGGTCAGAATGATAGTATTCACTTTGAATCTCTTTTTGTGCAACAAATGTGTAGTTTTCTGCAAAATCAACTACAGACAAAATTGTTCCAGCTAGAAAAATTTCACGGGAATGTTTGAATTGAAGGTCTTTCCATCGTGATCTATGTGAATGCTTGGTGTATTTATAAATTTCACTTTCAAATTTCTTGAGAAAATCTATCACACATATTTTATCTTCTCGCAATTCAATTCTTTTGGAATGTGCATCACTAGAACTTGTTGAATAATTGTTGTATCCATATCTTCTCCAATCAACGGTTATATTCGAAAGCGACTGGTAATTATCGATAGGGTATTTATTGTGGAATAAAACAAGATTTCCACAACCATGACAATGTTTTCCTTTGACACATTTCTTATTATAAAATACTTCATCGTGATTTCTCTCACATAGGGTTTGAGATATGAATTCATGTACTGTGGGTCGAGGTGGTGAATTTGTCCAAAACATTTTACCAAATTCAAGAAACGTGTCGTAATATAATTGAAATTGCACATGATAATGACAAAAACATGTGTCACATATAGTAATAGGTCTAACATACCATGGCTTTTGTTGCACAAATGTAGTGATATACATATTAATTCCACAATGATATTCCTTGAATTTATTGAACATTTGTACTTGTGTCATTTCCATTATATGTTTTGGACAGCTTTCATATACATTTCGTGATACTCTTTGTTGTATCACATCCCTTTAATTTGGTGAAACTTGAGCATGTTCCAACCAATATTTATGTACAATATCTTTAACACCTTCACCCATTCTATCTTTGTAAGGTTGTCTTCAAATAATTGCCCAGCAAGCAAGTTCATCATTTTTATCTATTTGCATTCTGAATTTGCTATGATTGTATAATGTCTTTTTTGAGGTTCCAATTGCTTGTGCTAGTTGTGTTGTCAAACGTTTTTGTCTAGTACTAGCTGAAACAATTGCTGTCTAAATTGCTCTACGTGTAGCACTGGTATCTTTCTTTCTGGATTTTCCAATTTTATTTTATTGCATCACCTATATTTTCTATCACATTATGTTTCAGTTTCGACTCTTTTGTCGCCTTGTGAATACCCAATAATGACGTATCACCTTCTAACTTCTTGGACACCAATAAACATCTCAAAATTTGTGCTTGTCCTGCTATTGAACAATCCTTGAGAATATCATCATAAATTTTTGTAGCACGATATTGTGTAACATGTATGGGTAATTTTTCTCCATATTTGTCGCAATCAATGTCTTCTAACATTTCATCATCAATGGTGAAAGTACCTATACACCAAATTAAATTAAATTTAACATATGTCCAAAAATACAATTCATTATAAAAAAATAAATTTTGAAAATACATGATATATACATACCAGGTCCAATTTTTGGATCTTGGTTTTGATCTTCAATATTGACTTCATCAACATTAACATGTAAATAACTATTTACATCAACAATGGTCTCTTCAACTTCCATTTGTTCTTCTTGTACCCTATTTTCAATTTCTATTTCATCAACAATGTCATGTAAATATGTTCTTATATCTTCATTTATTTCTTCCGTTTCTGCAACCCTTGCTCTTTTGGCTATATTTCTAAGTTTTTGTTTTTCCCTATTAGCATCGTCATCATGTTTATGATCACTTTTTTTTTTTACGGTTTCTTTTATTGCCCATGATTGCTTAATCTCCTTTTGAAAAACCCTTGGAAAAAAAATAAGAACACCTCGTAAAGAAATCTTCTTTGTAAAACAATTGGAAAAAAAAACTCTTTGAAAAAAAAACTTATTTGAAAAAACAACTTATATAAATATTTTGGAAAAAAAAAACTCATTTGCAAAAATAATTTGCAAATAAACTCTTTGGAAAAGACCCATTGCAAAGAACCTACTTTGCAAAAATACCTTAGAAAAAAAACTTTTTGAAAAAAAAAACTCTTTGGAAAAACACCCATTGCAAACAAATAACCTACTTTGGAAAAATATCTTGGAAAAATACTCTATGAAAAAAATTCTTGCAAAGAAATAACTTCTTTTCAAATTACTTTAGAATACAAAATCTTTGGCAAAAATGCCTTGGGAAAAACCTCTTTGAATGTACCCTTGGAAAATAAATAAGAGGAAAAATACCTTCTAAAAGCCCTTTGGCAAAAGAAATCTTCTCTGAAAACTCCTTCAAAAATACTTTTACTTATACGAAATGAAGAGGTGAGAAAATAATGGGGCTTTTTCGTTTTACTTATACGAAATGAAGAGGTGTGAAAATAATGAGGCTCTTTCGTTTTACTTATAAGAAATGAAGAGGTGCGAAAATAATGAGGCTCTTTCATTTTACTTATACGATTATTTTTTCCAGCTAACGAATTTATTTTTGCACTTAGTTTTTCGGCTGAGAAACCTTGTTTGTAACGTCTCCATTATGGAAAAACATTGTTCAACCGAATAACCTCTGAAACCTGTAACCTACACAATTTTCAGGTTTCTCCATTTTCAGAAGGTAAAATGGATTTCTTACACTAAAAATCGACCGTCGGACTTGATACATTTAGTTTCGTCATTAAATCTACTTTCTGTAGGTATAGATTTTGTTGTGTATAGGTGAGATCCGATATTTTTATTTTTTTGTTTCTTAACTTGTGTCGAGTTTAGTTTCATCTCTTTCAAAATGTAGTGAAATAAAAAATATATAACTTTAAAAATACACCACCAAAAAAATTGAAACAAATATGTTGCACTTAATTGGAGTGTCTACTTCAAAAGGGTATTCACAGAGTTTTAATTTTTATAGTCAATTGAGAGAAAAGTGGCACAACCAAAAACATGTTTAAAATCGACAAGGTTTTCCCATTGATTGAATTCAAAAAAAAAAATATAATTAGTATATAGATCTGTTGGTTACAAAGTTATAGTCATTGCAATAGTATATTGTGTGTAGATTGTCATAGCATATTTGTTTTTTGTAAAACACGACTTTAACAATGATTTTATGGGCACAACCAAACATGACTATTTTTTAGTCCTTTTATTTTATAAGGAAACACTGCCAAACATTTTCCAAAACGACATATCAAATCTCAATAAAAAAAATTCAAAAAATTATGAATAGAAATCTAACATAATTCTCTAAAAGTTTTGTTTTTACTTGAAAGTGAAATTCTAAACGAAAATATCACTTTCGTTCACCCAAAGTTGAAAAACATGAAAAACAAATTTATTTTCTCATAAGACCCCCCAAAATAGACACCCATATTCATGGATTCACCCTATGATCATCTCTAATGTTGTATTCTTCACAAGATAAAACCTTGGTGACAATAATCAATATCCAACAAAAGTGCATCCTATAAACTTCTTCACTCCTCCTAGGGTTCATAAGGAAACCATAGTGACTTACTTGAACAAGATAATTACAAAAAAAGAGTACGATAATATTTCGAAAGTCTTTATTTTCTCTATTTATATTATAGGTAAGGGAGGTAACCAATATTATGCAATCACAAACCCTTATAAGAAATATACATAATCCTTACAAGCCAATGCAAGTGAGATGTCCAGTCTAAAGTACATATGCCATGCTTCAAGGTGATGTTGTTCATAATAGTTACTCCCATGTGATGTAGCTACACATGGTATGTCCAAACTAGTCTATCACAAGACTCCAAAAAATACATTCGATCCTCATAAGAAATGTACTCCAGACAATTAGCTACTCCGTGCAAGAAAACTATCAAAGAATAGAGCATTGCCAAGAATGGAGTAGATTGATTAAAAGGATAAATGGAGTAATTATAAATAAATCCTCTTAGACCTCCTTTTCATACACCAACAATCAATACTTTCAAGTGTTTTTCTTGTTCGAGAGGGAAATTGGTGCTTGATAGTGCTCTACTTTGATGGTTTCAAGCTTGGAGCTTGGAATCCTATAAGTTTTCTTGATTTTGGATATTGATACTTGGAAGTATTTAGAAATGCAGGTTGATGTAGATACCAGAAGGTTGTAGCGAGAAAGAAATGTTCAAGACAAGGAACACGAGGCTTAGTTTTAGATCTTGTTTGGAACATTTTATCAACTATTACATGAGGAATATGTCTCACTTGATGCACACAACTTGATGTTGATCGCACAACAACAACATAATTCTATATGTATTCATATATTATACTAAGTACTTGGTAGTTCTTTAAAAAATAGTACAAGTGCATGTTTTTATTTATAACATCACTTCCTAGCTGGGAAGTGGAACATTGAATATGATAGCAAGCCACTCATGTTTTGAAAATATTCATTAATGTATGTTTACATTGTACTTTTACAACATTGAGCTTGAAAAGTATGATTAATGATACTATCAAGTTGTGATATGGATCTACAATTATGAGTTTTAGTATTCTAAATCTAATCGATGAATGATTATCCGATTTTTTATGCCTTGTGTAAATTTTGCATGTGTGTGTGTGTTTCTTTTCCTTTCCATACCATATTCATCATTTCTAAAAATATTTATATCCATTCCTACCCCAGTCTCCATAGTTGTTTCCATTTTTTTATTTGTTTTCATTTCAGTGCAACGTAGTTTGAAAGGTATTATGTTCACAGTTTGGATACTTTGTTTTGGTAAGGCCTTTATTGAAAGGTATGTCTTAATTAAGGGCTATAAATATAATTTGTTCTAGAGAGACATTCAAAGGCCCTAGTAGATAGGTAGGGTAGACTCTTCGAAGAATAGGTATTAAATTCACTATAATAACAAGATATTGAGGTTATTTAATGAAATCCCATTGTCATTATGGATATATTAATAGATATTAACCATAAGAAAAAATTACTTTTACATTTAACTATATTTTTGTTATTGGAAATGATCCACTTTATTAGTTAATCATGATTTAGTAGAAATTATGTGGGCATGTGTGACATTATACATAATCCTAGAAGTTATTGTTCCTCGTTAATGAGGTTGTTAAGGTTTTTTGTTCCCCGATAATGAGGAGGTTAGTGGTCCTTATTTATGAGGAAGTTAGGGCTAGTAATCCTGATTTTTGAAGTTGTTAGGGGCTAGCGGTCCTCATTTCTAAAGGATTTATGCCTAATCCCTCTAAAATGGATATTGTGGCATTTCATAAGAGGATAGTGCACACAAGAATACATGATTATTTATTAATGGATTTTTTTCCTTTGAGGCTTTGTATAATATACATATGTTTTTTCTTATTTGATTTCTATTGTTATTTAGTTCTTAAGGTGTTTAATATCATGAGCATGCCCAAATTCTAACATCACTGGATCAAATCTTGGTAGTTCTATGATTTCCCTTAGCTAGTGAGCATATGTGCCATGTTAATAGATAGGTAGTCTTATAATTTACACATAAGAAACAAAACAACATTTTCACAATAACCATCACCACATGAACATACAAGAAACGTGTCAACACAATGTTGCTACTTTTTGGAGCATGTATTTGTTGAGTTGTTAAATTTAGTAATTTGATTTAAAACATTAATATTTTAGACATATAAAGGTCATTTTCAGTGATATTTTTCCATCTCATAGAGATTTCACAAGTTCCCTCTTCTAACACCAACCATTTCCTAATGTGGCTAATCAACATGCAAGCAAATATTTTATTCTGTAAAGAAACATCATGGAGAAGATAGACAACAAGCTTGGATTCACTATCCATGAATATACCAAAAATAACATTTTCATGCGATTCTTAAGTAAGTCCCAACTCCCATCATTATTCTAAATGGATGAATGTTCATAGAACCAAATTTTTGTGTGGCGTAATTTTGACAAAATAGTAGCATCAAAATATCACAACATTATTTTTTATATTCCTTTACCATCCTATTATTGCTACAAATATTATCATCTATTATAGAAACATAAGGAGGGAACTTGAATAAATATAACACTTCCTACATCCAAATATAAGATCTACACAAGAGTCAACAACTCTCGCATTGATTAGTAAAAACTTCAAAATCAATTCCATTCAGGGACTTAGTTTAAAATCCATATATGAATAATAATGGCACCATTCTACAAGAATAAAAAATATATTTTCGAGTAAATGTAAAGTAAATGAAAACTTACATTGTGTTTCAACACTATTCCAGACATAAAAAGATGACATATGCAATCATACTTTCAAATGGGTGAATTGGGAATCCAATAAGTCCCAATATTATTCTAATACATTTCGGCTAAAAACTCCATGCAAAATTATCAATGAAGAAGTAGAAGAGTTAGTTAAAGATGACCTAAGCTTTCTCAAGGGGGATGCTTGATCCTACTACATGATAGAAATATTGAAGGCATACGTATTCAAAATTATTGTACAAGTATAATCCAATTGATCGATATTAGTGGTTAAACCCCATGCTAATCATCAATGTTTATTTAAAAAAAATATTTTAATGATGGCATAATAAAACTACCTAGTTGTTTCAACTCCATTGTGTGGTAGGATTTTAGTGAGCCCAAAAAAACACGTTTTCTTAGTACGTTCTTATGGACATCCTTGCAAAACTATCATATCTTGAAGTATCTTGGAGTCTCCCAACCCAAATTATCTTTATTCAACAAGGAAGTAAAAAATGTTTTATTGTTTTGTCCCTATTCTAAATAAGTGTGGGAATGGTACTCAATCATGTGTTTTCAATTCCTCCATGTGTTCATAATGTAGAAGATATCATCTCCTTTATTTCAATTTCCCATGGGTAGTGGAGTTGCATGAAACATGGTATCTTGTTATAATAGATAATTTATTTATGGTTTGGAAGAGACAAAATTAATGGATTTTTAGGAATGTTCATTTCAATAAGTTCACCAAGTATGATGGATATAGGAGTTGTTCCAATATTACTGTGAATCTAAGTGAATTATCAAAAGGAAAACCTAAAGCTACATCTTAGGAAGCTTCTACAGTACTAGAGGTTAGATCCATGAACAATGAGTTGACTTCCCACATATGTGCATTCCCCCTAGCTCAACTTCCTCCCAAACTTATGGAAAACAACCATACTATAGGTATATTCGTTGGGTCCTTTTACTTGGGTGAGTCAGGGTTCCTACTTATCTCACATACGTTTTTGCTTGAGAAATTTTAGCAAAAAGTTGAATTAGGATCTTTTTTATTGATAAGTTTATTAATATACCAATGGTGGATACAAGGAAACTAGTGGAAATAATATTAACCATATACTTGAAACTATATGAAGTTTTCCAAACTAGACTTTGAGGTTGGAAACACTAGAAATAATGGTATACTAATTAGTATAAGAATGTAAATTAGGGTAAAAGAACAAATGCCAATTTCGGGAATCCAATCTCTCTATTGTTTTTCAAGGAATCAAACACAACCAACTACAAACCTTATGGATGGTTTTCGCATGTCACACTAATAAGGTAATTAAATTTCCCATCATTGTTTTTGACTCATCACTCTCCACCCACCGTATCTTGAACCACCCCACCATTGCATGCGAACCATGATATCCAACTTGTACATGTTATTACTAAAACTTTCATTGAAGTTATGGATGCCCTAAATATAAGTGAAACTTTGAGGAAACTGAGAGAGATTACAATATAATTACACAAATACTCTTTTATATTTAGGTCATGTTATGCCACATACTATATCGACAGACCATTACTTATTCTTTCTTTATTCTATTAACATATTCCATATTATTATGGTCTATTTTTTATTATTGTTAGGACACTACTAGAATTCCCAGAGATTTGGAGGATAAACCATATCCTTCAAATGGCCATCATGTCAAATTAAGAGTTCGTACAATGTTGTACAATTTTCTTCTTTATATGTATAGTGTTATGCAAACTACAATATTGTAACTAGTGTGGAGGAGTACTTTTCGAGAATCAAGCACATATGTAGCAAGTGACCAATAGTTCTTCAAATTTTACATTATTCATTAGTACTATTACCTAGAAATATTGTTGTTGGTCGAATAATTATAGGAGTTGATTCTCCTCCTTTAAGTGAAGGTCATTTGTTTACCAGATTATACTGAACTTGATCTCTTGTATACTTGGCCTTAACTAACTCTTGGAATTGTTCTATCAATGTTCAGATCTATGTTTGTAACTGCATCATTTATAGGGTTGAGATAGTAGTGAATATCATAAAGAATGCTGAGTCAATCAAGGAAGTGCCTTTGTCATAAAGAAGACATCCATTTTTTTCTTCTACCTTCTTGGCTCATGCAAATGCTTCCCTAGGAGTATTGATTATCTACTGCATCAAGGGAATCCTTACCATAGTTATCATCCCTTCCAAAAACAATTATTTATGTTGCAATGGATGAATGGGATGTAATGACTTGCTCATTAGGTTGTGAAATAATTGATCATAGTTCGAATCTCTTTCTCCCCAAATTTGTTAATTTTCATTTAGTTCAGCACAATTATAGGATTCTAGATTTGGATTCTAGAAATCTATAATGAACCTATTATGTACCTCTCATAAGGATTTAATTAGGATCCCTGTGGTAACTTGAATGAATTTCATGCACCCCTAAACTTTGTTTCCTCTTAATGTGGTTTGAAACCTGACTAGTTGATCATCAGTTCTATTAAGGATGAAGTTTATGTTTCTATATTCATTTGCACAAGAACTATTGTTCTTTCACATCACATTATCCGTTACCCAAGAAATCGAGTAGGCACATAGGGTTCCTTTATAATCCATATTCATGATATACCCATTGGATAATGATTGAGTTATCCAAATTCCTAGAACACTATTAAACAAATACATGACTTATCCCCAACCCTAAGCCCATGTATTTACATTACCATTATAGGTGGGGAAAAAGGGATATAACCTTTCTCCACCATGAAAAATTTTAACCATATTAAAATATCCTCACTAGAATTTTCAAGAACAACTTTCTCAAACTATTGCTCATGGGTGAACACATGAAGTTGGTATACACTTTTTGCTTGTTTTTTGACAAAAAACTGCAAAATTTTTATGTTTTTCAACTTAAACCCTTTAAAACCCATATCCCCCTTAGGAATTTCATCTTGACATAAACATAAGAGGTTTAGATAATTCTATTAGCTTTGTACTCATATTTTTTTGAAATTTTTATGGACATATAGTAGGACAAATTTGATGGGAACCAACGACATATACTTTAATTTTTTAGGTTTGGATAATGAGTGACCTATGTGCCCTTCATTTTTTTTAGAGATGGTTATTCATTTTATGGAAACCAAATGTATGTTCATAATATACATAGATTTTAATTTGCAATGGACTATATGTTGAGTATTTTTAGGCCTAAACACTATTTTTTATTATTTTTTGAAATTTAACATATGTTTAAACAATGGTGCCTTATTGACACATGTTTGTGTCCTCCCATTTTATTTCGAATGAGACTCTTATAATACAAACTAAAACTACCCTTCTGAAGAGGACAGTGCAAGGAACATCCCTGTGAGTTTTTACATTTTTTTTGTTGTCATTGTGATGACCTTGAATTTTTAGTGTGACTGATTCTCAAAAGATTGTAGAGAAACTTCGCATTTTCACCCTCATCCCTCATGTATAATTCCTTATATATATCATGGTTATCATGTAGTAACTTTACTTAGTTAATCTAGGGGATTTGAAATACAAACAATACTATTTTCCTAAACCACCAATATTCCACATACTTTTTTATCATTGCAGTCATCACACTACCCATATGCCACACTCACTGGGATGGAGCCCCAACAACAAAACCATTTTTTGTCTCAATTCAATACCATGATCCACAAGGTTTTCAACAAAGGGTCATTATAGTCTACAATGACGTTTTAAATTGGGCCTCATGAGAGAAAATATCGCACATAAGGTTCTTGCCAAGAAATATGGGACGTAGAAGGTTTGGGTAGTATAACAAAGGAATCAATCACATTCTCAACTTTAATACCTATTAATCATATGATTAACTAAATGTTTCTTCCAAATCTACTCCTAACTACATAACACTTTGTCCATTCATATAAAAGTAACGACAATTAATTAGCTATAAGTAAAAATCCATATGGAACATATGCAACCTAACTTAAGTAAGTAAAATAGTCCAGTTAAACAAAGTGTATGGGAAAATAATGAAGGGGAGACACAATTATTATAAGTTCAAGCTCAAGAAACATCGTGTTAGAATATTAGCCAATACTGAGAGGGAGGGGGGGGTGAATCAGCATTGATGAATTGTTACCATTTTAATGATTTGTTAAACTTTAATCTAAACATATAATAAAAAAGATACACAAAACACATATTTTTATCATGGAACCCCAATTAATTAAAACCACCAATACTTCCTATTACTGCAAAATTGTTATCAAATAGTTTTTCCTGCTTCTATAGACATGGATGGTATTACACCTTATTTACCAGCAACTACTGGAAGGAGGCTGCAACGCCCTATTTTGTCAGCTACAACTGACAGGATGATACTACACCCTATTTACCGTCTTTTGCTGGAAGAAGGCTAAAACCCCCTGTTTTGTCAGCTACAACTGATAGGATTCTATTACACAATATTTACAAGCTTCTCCTGGAAGGAGGCTACAACCCCCTACAGGCATGTTTCCTGCCATAGCTCCACCCTACCACCCTGATATGCTTTTAGTAATCTTTCAGATTTCTTTTATTCTTCAATATCTGTCATACTCACTGGTCTCTGCTTCTTATTCTATGATATGGACCACATAGACAATTTCTCTCACTCATCCCTCTGTGTATAAATACCTTCATGTTTCCTGCAGACGCATCTCTTCACCATTGTGTCATTTCATTTTTCAATCATGCCTCTTCATGACAACTCCATTCCTCATTATAACACTAAGCCATTGACTCATCTACCTCCGTCGTGATTCTTTAGCACAACTAAAACAATTCCCTATTAATTAATTTACTACTTCATCTTCGAGATGCAACCTTCTACATTCTCCATTTACGCAACCATCCTGAGCCGTTGATCTTATTTCTGGTTTTCCCCTGACTGTAGATCTAAGATAGGATGAGGTGTATGGATTGTGGATCTGTGACATTTCTCAAAATGTATTTTCTTGATTTATGCAAATGTCTTTCCACAACAACCATTCTGTAGCATTGATCTCCTGCGGGCTCTTCCATGATCGTTGATATAAGATAATATGCGGATAGAGGAATGTGGGTTTATGACTTTTCCAAAATTTCATTTCGATATTTCTGCTTTCTGTGCTAATATTTCTACAGACGCACTTACCTTTCCGCCTCGACTGTTTCGAACCATTGATCTTCCATATTGCAGGTTACGGATGCAGGTTCTTAAAAAATAAAATGTTGCTTTCACAATTTTTTGCCTTCCGTTTTTCGCCTTCTTTCTTCTATACCGTCGATCTTATGTGGTTTTTTTCCGAACCATCGATCTTCCGAATCTTGGGTAGTGGAACTGTGACATTTCCCAAAGTCTATTTGCAATTCACCACCTTCTGCTTTCTTCCTTCCTCTTTCCACCTTCCACATTCGGCTGGAGGATTTCGGGTTGCAGAAACCCACATTATTTTATACTTTGATTTCTCATATTCCGCATTCCGCATTCCATTTTCTGCTTTATTCCTTTCATACTTTGGGATGCGGAAACCCATATTATTCTAGACCTTGATTTCTCGTCTTCCACTTTCCACCTTCCATCCGAGCTGTTGATTTCTTTGCGGGTTCACTCCTAGCCATTGATCTACAATCTAATGTGGATTACAAATCCTCACTTTTCTTTGTGCAGAAAGCATTCACCACTGTAGATTTCCTCGCGTATTAATCCTAACCATTGATCTTCGATCAACTGTGGATTTTTGTATCTTCCCTTTTCTTTTTGTAGAAATCATTCTCCGCTATTGATCTTCTCAAAATCGGCTTCCACATTTCTCTTGACTGATATGGACTGTCCACATTTTCAGGAAACTATTTCTTAATGAAAATCCACTCCCATCTAGAATGTTAACTAGCTTCTAGTTAAATCTACGAAATCCCTTGAGGGTCATTGGATCAAGATCCCCATCAATCAATGGTGTACTTCAAATAAGATAAAACGAATTTCATAGAAATTTGTGCACATCAAAACTTTCTTAGACCGCGTAACTTCTCCAGGAGAAATCGTTGACGATCGTTGATAATTTTCAATGATCAACCTTATCCATTGATCTTGATCTCCTTCTTAGTTATTAGTTTCTGGTTTCGCAGCCCAACTCCCTTTTTATCCTCCTCACTATTTCATTTGCAAAATTCATTTTGGTCGTAGATATTCGGGACCTTCATATCTTCGCCACACGATTTTAAAGCACATGGACAAAGTATATATGTTTATCTTATTAAAAACTCCACTTTGTGAAATTAATTTCCAGCCGTATATCTGTCTAATCTATGGATCTATACACAGTATTTAAACTATCCATTCTGCACCATTAATCTGTTTAAGATACAAATATTCAAATCTATGGTTGAATTGATCATTGGAACGATCAATTCCTTCCTACAATGCTCTTCACATACAATTTCGATATCACACAGTCTCTGCACTCTCTCTCCACTCCTCACTCCATAGATTTCCTTTGCATTTATGAATTCATCCTACTACCATGTCTATTGGTTATTCCTTTGATTTTCATGAAATCCTTTGACATCAATGACAATCCATGTAATGGATTCTTTGTATTTTGCCGATTTCATCCAGATTCATGTCTATTGGTTATTCCTTTGTCATTCGTGAACTCCTTTTAACTCCTTTGACATCAATTAAAACTATATTCTCAACACATGATGGTCACACCATAATAGTATCTAGGTCTTTGGTTGTAACCCTAGACAACAATAGTAAAGATGAACATTCATGATCATTTCCAAGAAGGAATAAAATGGTTGGGGATAATTATTAACTTTATTTTTAAGGGAGATTATATTACATACCAATGATATATACTAATCAAATGAATGTGGAAGAATTTTAAGAAGTTTTTTGACAAAATCAATAAAACCTGGGTTATGCAACTTGACCATACTTGAGCTCTAAATAAACTTTTCTCATTTTACACAGTTAAAAAAATTACCTCGTGTAGAAGAGTTTCATTTGAATTTTAGATAATGTAGGAAATTAATCCCAAATAAGGAAGGACCACTAATAAAGTTTTCTTTTTGAAACAAAAAACTCCAAATGTTTTTTATTGTTCCAAGATCCATGCAATTTGAGCTTCAAGGAATGAAGATGGAAAGGATTATATGTTTGACTAATTGTGTATTTTGTTGCTTATAGCATAAGTAAAACTTATTGATGAAGGAAATATTACTAATAAGTAGGAATATAATTTCACTAGAGGAGAGGGAAAACAATTACAAATAAAAAAACTCAAGAAGTAAATCAAGAAAGAAGTCATGGAAGAGACCATGATAAGGATCATCAAGATCACATTGAAAGAAAAGAGCATGCAGGTGACATTCAAAACCAATATACGACTAGAAGTAGAATTTAGCATGAGAAGATAAGGAATATGAACTTCAAAAGTATGCAATTGATGTAAAATTATCCATTCCACAATCTCCAGGCTAGAGTGAACCCCAAAGTGAAAGAATAATAGAGGAAGAATTCAAGTGGTTACAATTGTTAAACATGCATAGTGAAATTCATCAGACAAGAGGAAATTTTTTGACAACATAAACTGAACTCAATAATCATTAATCTATATGTAGTACATCCATGATAGAAAAGAGGGTTTTTGAATCCTATAGGAGTGATTTGAATCCCTGACTCTAGAATGACTCCATACATGAGTAACTTTGGAATCATCACCGCTAAATACACACTAGTGCAACTATAGAAATATGAAACACCTCTTAGTTAGTTAAATAACCAAGGTAGGTTAGAAAAGGTGCATGTCTCATAAAATCATGCAAAAAAGGTGCTATGATAACTAAGAGTGAACTGAATGTGACCCATCGGAGCATAACTCAACACTAACTAGGGTGAACTAATGGTGTGACTCCCATAACTCAGAGTGATTTCCTAAAATTTAGGGATTGGTCTCTGGATCTCCTATATTGATGTATAGGGGTGCATCAAGTGTATAGTGAACTCCAAAAGACATATCCATACACTAGTGAAAATGATAATGACATCCTAAGCTAGGAAAATGACATTTATACTATGGTAGGTAAAGGAGGATTACAATAATCCTAACACCTCCATTTAATGTGAACTTGGACAACCTAGGAATTGGGAACTAAGACCAAAGGTCACCCATACAATCTAAGAAAAAAATTAACTTCTCAATAAACCAAGGAAATTGGGAAAACCTCATGGGAATAACACCCCCCCCCCCACCAAAAAAAAATTGAACAGTAAACCATGAACTAAAAATTGAATCAAACCTTCACACCAAGAAGAGACCTGAGATANCTCTTCTCAGTGAAATATTTTGTAAACATGTCTATAACCTTCTTCTCTGTAGGGAAGTAATGCAGAATGATAGTCTTACTATGCACTAGTTCCCAGATATAGTTCATATGTAATTCTATGTGTTTGGGTCATTGCTTATGTACTGAATCATTGGAAATTTTAATTGCAATTTGATTATTACAAAAAAATTCTACTGAAGGAGAATTTTGAATGACAAACTCTATAAAAATACGATGTATCCAAACTCCCTGACTAATTACATCCCCTCCCGATACTTTGCTTCAGCCAAAGAGAGAGAAAGAGATGCTTGCTTATTTCTTGATCAGCATATTGGTCATGATCCCAACATGAACACATACCTCAAAGTATATTTTATGTCAGCACTGTCACCAACCTACTCTAAGTTAGTAAAACCAACCAGATCTAGCTAAGCACCAACAAAATATTGACCCCAAACTCTCTATTACCCTACGCATAGTGTAATATGCACTTTGTTTCCCTCCAATGAAGCTCATGTGGCTCTTGCTTGAACCTAGAAACAACACTAACAACATATGATAAGTATGGTCTCGAATGAGTAAGGTACAATAAGCTACCAATCAGTTGTCTGTAGAGAGTTTTATCAAACAGGGGTGGAGAACCACCTTCTTCTAATTTGATGCCAGATAAGAGAGATAAGGATTCTTATTTGCAATTTGTCATATGGAACCTCTTGATCAAATATCCTATGTATCTAGAATGATTAATCGTGATCCCCAAATATTTCTTATTCACTTCAAGGCCAATAAAATACCTTAGCATCCCAATATTTTTCATGGAGAAATCCTTTCTCAAGGATGAATTGATGTCCCTCAATATAGAAGTTGAACCACCAGTAATGAGGAAGTCATCCACATACAATAGAATCAGTAGTAAGCAACCTCCCTTTTGATGCATGTAGACATTGCAGTTAGACTTGCACCTTTCAAACTTTTATGACAGTAAGAAGGCATCCATTTTAGCATACCATTTTCTTGGGAATTTGTTGATTCCATATAGATATTTACTTAGTCTTCATACCAAGGAGGAAACTTCAGTGTGTTTTAATTATGGTGCCATTGATCCTCAGGCAATGAGTGAAATTAGATTGTATTATTATGCAGTGTAATGGAATGAATATTACACACTTAACAAGAAAATTTTCATAGGAAACATATAAGTATTGCTCAGTATAATTACAATATAAACTTCATTAATCACAACAGTATTACATAAATGAGAATTCCAATCATGTGGATATGATTCGAATCTACCAAGTCAACCTGATTGCATGGCTAACTAGAAGTGTCTAAATCACGATCGGAGCTCACTTGTCTAACTCCAAATGTCTAATTCAGTCTCTCAATCAGTTATAATCAGTTAAACTAGTTAAAATGATGTGGTAGGTGAGAATTAGGTGAGAACAGGAGCCTATTGACATGTAACCATGCAACACTGGTGCTAACAAAAATGGAGGACATCTAACTAAATGTAATTGAAGCATAACTTAGCTTGATTAGTTACCAACTACAAACAACTAAAGGAGGTTGGTGGTTGCACTCCCATTGGATCCTAAATTGTATGGATTGGTCTCAGAGGCACATAAACTAATGCATGAAGGTGTAGTTAGTTACAGTTAACCTCTATATGTGTTCCCCACACTCTAGTGACTTGTACTAGTGGCACCCATAGCCCAAGAGAACCTAATGGTGCTAGTGGACCGAATATTAATTAATGAATAATAATTTAGGAAAATATAATCTAATAGACAAGTACAGAAAAGGGAGGATTATAAATCCTAACACCCCCCCTTAATCCTAACTTGGATAACTGTGAGCCTTGGAAACAAGGCCGCAAGTCACCCATTACAATTTAAAAGAATTAAAAAATGCTTCTTAATAAACCGAGGAAAGAGGGTAAAACCTCATGGCAACCACCCCCTCAAGATAAGTAGTGAATAAAAAAAACAAGGTATCGCTACAACAAATTTGACTTTAAGAGGCGGTTGTCTTCCTCCAAAAGTCACTTTTGGGGGCAGTTTTGGCTTTGGAGGAAGTCTTTACAAAATCACCCCTAATAGCACCGATGCTAAAAGTTTTGAATTTTAGGGGCGGTTCTCAACCCCCCCACCCCCTCAAAAAAAAAAACTTCCCCTAAAAGTGACTTTTAGGGGCGGTTCTACCCCCCCCCCCCCCCCCCCAAAAAAAAAAAAAAAGTCATTTTGTACTTTTGTGGGAAGTTCTAACCCCCCACCCCCAAAAGTTACTTTTGGTGGTGGTTCTAACCCTCCACCCCCCCCAACAAAAAACGGGTCACTTTTGGACTTTTGGGGACGGTTCTAAACCCCTCAAAAGCGAATTTTAAGGGCGGTTATAAACCTCCCTTATAATAGGTACCTTCAGGGGAGGTTCAAAACCCCCCTTAAAAGTATTTATTATAAAACTTTGCGGGTGGTTGAAAAATCCCCGTCATAGGTACCAACAGAGGCGGTTGAAAACCCCGCCTAAAACTATTTACAAACCTTTGGGGGTGGATATAAACCCCCCTCATAGGTTCTTACAAAGGCAATTTGAAACCCTCCCTAAAACTATTTACAAAGCTTTGGGGGAGGTTATAAGCCCGCCTTGTAGGTACCTACGGAGGCGGTTCAAAACCCCCCCTAAAACTCTTTAAAAACCTTTGGGGGCGGTTATGAACCCCCCTCATATAAACTTACATGGGGGGTTTTGAACCCCCCTCATTGTAACATACAAGGGAAGTTTTGAAACCCCCTCGTAGTGACATATGAAGTCAGTTTACAAGCCCCATCATAGACATAAGAAATCATAATAAAAATATATTTTATTTAAAACATAAATATTGCAATATCATTAGGGAACGAAGGAATCGAACCTTCAACCTCCTTCTTGTAAAGCAGGTGCTCTACCATTGATATAGAACCCTTTAAGAATTGGGGAAAGGGGAAATATTAACACCAAGATTGCATCATTTGTACTTCTAAGAAAAGAATAATATAAATGATAACAAGACCAACAAAATGAGATGTCCCCAACAAGATATGCACAAATTTTTCCCAACACTGTCTGGAAAAATGTTTAAGGATTACCAACAACGTGAATCTGCCAACTGTTGTAACTTATGATCTGGTATTAATATTTCATCAAACGCTTTGTTTCCTTGCTAATGTAGATGTCTGGAGGTCTAAATCAGTTACTAATTTGTTTGTATGGGATAATAATCAATATGTATCCATGTGGGTAACAACTTCTAGATGATTTGGTTGGGTTTTATGTTCAACAATTTGTTCAATACCAATCCATAGATGGTAATGACATTTCAAACAATGGTTCTCACAAATTTATTCATGTAAATAATTCAGAATCAAACACATGGCATTAGTCCTACCATTACAAGCCTTAATAAAAAGCACATTGTTTCAACAAATTTATTTATGTATTAAAGACCACATATCATTACTTCTCTACCAAGATAAAAACATCAAATATGTGATACATAAGTACCTTATTACATTGCAAGAGTGATATTATATAGTGTTGGCGATGACCGGAAATTGCAAGATAGCAAGCTTGAAATTGTCCAACCAAAATTCCAATACACGGGTGTCGGTAGCACACCGAGAACACACTCTTTGGGCTTGGGTTTCACCTTGTTATAAGAGTTGTAAATGACTGATATAATCAAGCACTCTCTACAGCATTTAGTTACCCAGGTGTAGCCTCCACACACTTGATTTGGTTGAGATATTGACAGCTATCAATTCCCTTTTCCAAGATGAGTATCCATCAATCGTAAATTCCACAATGAAGAGTCCCAAAATGTCACAAACAATGAGGAATGGAGAATATTATGCCCAGACACCATATATTTCTTCCTCCTGGAACATAAGGTACCATAAATAACCTTGGTGGAGTGAGAATGATGCCCTCTTCTACACTGGGGCATATCTCAATAACCCTAGACAATGGTAGTTTAGTTCAGATACTGCAGTGTCTTGCACAAGTTTCATGTAGCAGCATATTTAATATCTTTCTTGAACAGTGACAACCATTATGACAAATATTCAAATGGTGGCTAATAGCACTACTCTTGTGAGAAATTTTGCTTCCCTTTGATGGCTTATGATGGCTCTTGTAACTGTAAGTATGAAAAGTTTTAGACACTGGAAGCTCGACTTCTTTGATGAATGCTAGTAGAAACTATGAATATTCATATGGGGGACTCACTCCTCCAATGGTGCCTCCTTAACGATGTTGTATCTTTCCAATATGTAGGCGACTTCTCACAACCAATATATAGTCATTTATCTGCCTTCTTATACTACCCATGAATTTGGTCACTGTAGCTATAGTGCACCCACCTGTATAGATTCAAGATTAAGGTGGTGGGATGTTAAATATGGTTTCTATACACTAGTAAACTATGAGTATACATGCATAAAGACAAACAAAGCCACCCAAATGGCTGTCACCCCAAACTCATCACTAGTTTTTGTTTCATGTTTAACTGCTATTCAGGTATTGTCCTATGTACTTTTGTAGTGATAATTTCTCATTTTTCTTGATCACTGATTCAGTGAAGTTATAATTATAGATGAATTCCAAGCTAATTGAACACCGAATTTGAATGAATAATTCAACCTGAAATGACGAGTTTTCTAATTTTTTGTTCTGTTTCCACCAAAATAGTTAATGATGCTCCCAATTAGCCTAGAAATAAATAAGGTCAAAACATTTTGAAGGACATGTTTAAGAAAAAAAGATACAAGAAAAATAAACTAATATGTAAAGTCTAGTAATAGTTTCTCTTTACAAGTATGTAAAAATTCTTTAAGGGGTGAAATGGAGGGTGCTATTCTATAGAACAATTTCATGTGTAAACATGCAACAAAAACAACATAAACCAAAATAATAAAAAAATTACATGGCCCACACCATGTTGCAGTAAAGTAGGCAATTGTAAGACCTTTATTATCTGAAAAAAACATGACAAAATACAATCTCATATCTTTGATAACAGACTACAAATAATAATGATCCCCAATAAAAAAGATACAAGCAATGATAATAACCCTCTCTCTTCAAATATAACCGCAAGTCTAATTATTGCTCAACCAAACTAAAATGCATAGAAAACTAACTTGTTCTTTGGTTAGTCCATTTCAAAATTCTACATCGAAATTCAGTAAAAGAACTTTGGACGAGCCTGCACAATATAGACTCAATAAGTTGGAAATATTAAATGCCAAAGGTATTTTTCCAACAGTGAAAATATAGATCAAATGAAAACTAAGTACAAATGCAGACTGAGTGTTTATTAAACATTCTAAAACTTGAGGTCCTATTAATGCCAGATCCTCCTTGATTCACATGTTATACCTTACCGTTAGACAGATACAAAAATATTGTTGAATTCCTCACAAAACTTATATGTACATTTTTGCAAGAGATGAAGGATCATGTTTTCTTTTGTTGGAAGTAATTTTCTGAAAAGAGCAGAACATAAGATCTCCTAAGAAGAGAAGGAGCATTACTCTTAATGAAGAACAAGAACCTCATATTAAAGATCTTTTGAGTAGTACAAGGAGTACAAAAATTGCAGCCTTCTAATTGCTGAGGCAATTAGTCTACCGGTAGCTCAAGTCAAGTGTAAGATTAAGATTCTTAACCTTAAGGTCACCTCGAGAGAATCCAAATCTGGAGATAAGCATTCTACTCATAACGATGATAAACACTACAACAAATTTCCAGCAGTAGACAGTTTGTTGTATATTTTCCATACATCACCAGCAAGAGGAATGATTTAAGACATGTCATAACAATAGTAATCACAAGCTTTACATCTTGTTTTTATCATCAATAAGAGGATAAAATAAAGGGGGAATGCTCATCAAAAACTACAAACTGAGGGATGAAAAAGAGATATATGATATCCAACAACAAGCTGATGTTAAGGATCATAATAACTTGGAAGAAAACCTTCAGCAATTGATCTAAAAGAGAAACAACTGGAATCTTAATAGGAGCAGATACAAGTTCGGTTGAAAAGGTTTCTTGACTTGTTGAGCAAAAATACTGAGGAACTATTCAAAATTAAGAAAGTGAACAGAACCAAATGCAAAATAAACATCATAAATCCATGCAAAGCTTGACGAAATAGAAGTTCAACTGCAATTGTTGAAGGCCTGAAGCACCTATTTCCCAGTGAACATGGACAAATGACAGACCTTTGTAGGCATATTAATAGAATGTATAATCTTGCAATTAATGTTGTTAAGAGAGAGTTCATGGTATAGTTATAGTGGATGATGAAAATACTGGAAGGGAATGTATCAAGTATCCAACATAACAACTACTTCCTCCTTGTACCTTTACACCCAATCAAGCAGTACATGTGAAACCAATACACGAGAAGTTGTGCGCTCTAGGAAGGACTGCAAAATAAGTTTTGATATTTTCATTGATCCCACCTTAGAGAGAATTATTTTTTATACTGCAAAGCGATACATTAGACAATAATGTCCTTTAAGAGGATAAAATATCAAGTTGGGCCATGACAAATTTAGGGAGCCATATAACTTCTTTATAATGTTCAACCCAAGCATACAAACTTATTTGCTAGCACAAAAAGCTTATGCTTCAAGTCCTAGCATATTTGAATGGAATGGGCCAACTCACCGCTCAGAATTCGAGGAAGCTGAATCTGGAGATGATGTTGGTGTTGATCTAACATTTGAAGTTGAATCCTCTTCAATAAAGCAAGGAACTAGTCAACAACATCTGAATATAAAGGGAATATAAGTTCATAGAATCTAGAGTTGACCAACCTCAGTCATCTTGTAAGGAATCTACAAATTTGTTAGCAAGAAATAAAGTGGGTTATAGTCTCTTCAATGTAAGTGAAGATGGCCATGAACAATATTTGTTCCATTGATTAGAACAAACAGAACAAGGAAAATTTTCTGAGCATATAGATGAAAGTCAATCAAATATTTCTTTTCAAGGTACTTGCTTGCATGACTACAACAAACGGAGAAAATCTAAAGCAAATTTAGCAGGCTACATTTTTATGATGATTCATGTTTATGCCAATGGGAAATTCGATATGATAAAGGAGGTAGAAGATTATTTTGGAGCATGAGAAATTTTAGAGACATATAAAAAATGAAAATCCATATGTACAAATAAAAACTAATGCAAAAGGTTCGTAGTAACTCTTCGTTATAATGATAGATTATACACTAGCAAGATGTTGTTGCAGGTTTCTACCTTAACTGAAATGCATTTCAATTGTGTTATCATATTAATTAATAATCTAATTTTAACATGCAATCTATGACATAAATCTATCATACTCCTCCGATTGAACTATATTTAGTCTTCCATATTCTTGACCTTTTATGTTTAGCAATTTGCATGGATATTAGTATCCAAAAATATAAGTGGTTATTTAACGAGCTAAATCTTGAATTGATAGAGGTACTCCATCATCTCATTCCCTATCCCTGAGGGCACTTAGACAATAGTTTGAAATATTTGGGTTATTTCCTCAAGACAAACAACTATAGTGTAGCACGTAGGATAAAGACCAACCAAATTTCCATGCTTTTCCGACCAAATTTGGATAGAAACCAGTTACAATTGTCATAAAAATTGTTATTTTTGTATTTTTTTAATTTTTGCACTTAGATTCAGTTGCTCTAGAATAATTAAGCCATTTTAAAATGACCTAGATGGATGAAATCTTGATTTAAAGGGTCAAATTTGTCAATTCAGAGTGAATTGCAGTACTAGATTTCGGCGAGTCGGGTGCGTTTTGGTTAGCACTTATATTGCTCCATAGTGTAGCATATTGGAAATGGACGTGTTCAAATATTTCTGATCAAATATCCTGCTAGTGTTTTTTTTTACTCTCTATTAGCAAGAAAATAGTCCTGTTACAATCAGTGTTTCAGAGTATCTCAGTTTACTAGTTATGTCTTATGCATATACCAAATTCTATTTTGAATAGGATAAGGAGGAATTGTTTCAAGTTATTATGTTTTGGGAAAAAGAACCATGGAGGTATCCCGATGGTAAAATGGACAACCTTAGCTAAGCCAAACGATTACAGAGGATGGGAATAAAGATTATATTCCTCTCTAGACAAACCTTGGAAACAAAATCTCAGTGGATACTTATTTTCAGCAAATGGATTTGGGGAAAATAATGAAGGTAAAATAGTTAATCATTTGTCAACATAGATGTAGATCCGACAATAATTTAAACTCTCCTTGGGAGCCTCAAATGTATGAAAATTCCTTCTTTGTGCATTTCCCATCATGGGCCGATGGATGACCTGGAAAGTTGGTGGGGGTAACAGTGTCCACTTAGGAAAGGATCCATGGTTGGGAGATTTTGGAAACTATAAACTGTAGGCCGACCTTAGAATCACTCTTAAAGAGAAAGTCCTTTCAACCATGGAGGATGATGGATATCAATTTATGGCTAGTGGATAGCTTCAAAATTGAATCTTGATGGAGGAGCTAAGTGTTCAAGGGGCTTTGGCCAAAGAATGGTCTCAATAATTCATCAGCTATATCATATTACCATATTTCTATGGGATGAAGAAGACGAGATTAAGTGAACTTGGAATAAATCTTCTAGTGTTTTAAATGCCAAGCTAACATGAGGCACTAGTTCATTCCCTCAAGACAAAGGAATCAAAATGGCGGTGTAAGGCATTCTGGAAAATTGAATGCCTATTAAAAATCCAACTGTTCAGTTGGTTTGTGCTCTCTAACAAAGTTTTTACCTGGGATGATGGTCAAAAGCGATTGTGGAAATGTTCAAATAAATGTTCTCTCTGCAAGTGTCAAGAAAAAACAGTCAATCATCTTTTTTGAACTTTCTCTTATGCGGCTTCAGTATGTCAATAAGTGATTCAAAAGTTAAACTATCTAGGAATTCGCAAATAGGACACGCTATCCCAATGTTTTAAAAATTGGCTCTCCAATTCAATGCTCAAGTATTTTCAGTCTCTTCCTTATTATGTATTTTGGGGATATGGTTAGACAAGTCTCGATCTATTTTTGAGGAAATAGGACAGGATCCTCTAATCACTACTACCAAGATTACAACCACTTTCAAGGAAGGATTAAAACCATTGTTTTGGAAGCCTAGTATGCAGGAGCCTCATTCTCCATCTATCAATAATGAGGTTCCATAGGGGTTCTTTGACAGGGTCAATAAAGGGGAGTCGATAGTGTACATAGAAGGTGCATTATTGTATCTCTCTCCCTCCCACTATTTCACATAAAAGTCAAATACAAGAAAAAGTGAAGTACAAGCGAAGGTACCAATTCCAAAGCAGATATTTTTGCATTTTGGTTACTATTCAAATTGGCTCTAAGAAAAGGAGTATGTGTCTTTCAGGTTTGGGACAACTCCAAATTTGGAGTATGTGTCTTTCAGGTTTGGGACAACTCCAAATTTGTTATGAATTGGTTTAACAGGAAATTTCAACTTTTTCTCAAGTCTTGTAAGCATTGCTACAATGCATTCGAGATGCAAGTTCAGAGTTCAGGTCTTTGACTGTTCACCACAGCTACAGAGAATTCAACTCCCAAGCTGATAAATTGTCCAAGGAGGTTTTGCGCCTTATAGAAGGTGTCTTTCCAGATCAAGAAATATAGGGGTATTTTACTCCCACATTACACCTCTTCTCAATATTGATACATCTACTCTAATATCTGGTCTCTGTAGCCTCTGACAGGAAGAATCAATGGCAAGCTTTTTTATGATCATTTCTGAAAATTTCTGGTACAATTTTGTATATGACAAAGGTATCTATGTATTCTTTGGGTTGTTAGTGTAAGTAAAGTCAGAGATGGATGAATTGAACAGACTTATTTTCCGAGCTACACATATATGTATACTTTGATTTCTCAAGAAATAGTAAAAATAATGATTTTTCCTCTGAAAAATTCACATATATATAAGATTGGTAAAGATTGGTAAAGGTATTTTCTAGACATTTTTCCAACAACTAAATTATTATTCAAAATACATTGGATTTGCATCTAAGTGTTGTTCTTTATCTTATTGATCTAGTGCTCTGTTTGCAAATATTCTATTGCAGAATTCACTTTTGATTTCTTCCCAGGGTATAAACCTTGTGCTCTGTAACTTGGTTTAAGAGAATCTATGTGATCTATTCTCCAAGATGAACTTCCTCAAGATCATACAATCTTTGTAGTTCTAATGCAAAGGTAACCTCCACTAATTTATTTTCCAAATAATACTACATTTATCTGATGCCACTTGATGTAGAAAAATGGATGGCTAGAGTATTAATGCTACCAACAACATGTGCATACCATAAACTCCTCACTGTTCATGTGACTATAAACAATTCCATTTTTTGTAATAAATAATAGAGAGGACCTTGCATAAGGATTCCTAACAATCCTCTCTTGAACTCAATTTCACTTAATTTACAATTTAACCAAGCTTTTGAGTGTCCTCTTATTCTCTTGAACACTCCCACATACTCTACATTCTATATAGACATGTTTTGCTTCTATCTATAATCACATTGAGATTCATTTATACTTTGAACATCTATATATATGGAACATAATCTTAGAGACAATAGCCATACCTCTAGGTTAATCTTCTTGTCACTTAAGTAGATATTTAACCTTTATAATGGATCGATCCACTCTCAAAATAATTGACCAACTTGCAGATTTTGATCACACTTTCCTCTTTCTTCCCTTTTGATGATTATATTGGTCTTTACATTTGGATCCTTCATTCACTATGTATCTTAAAAAAATTTCCTTCACCTATCTATGGAAATAATTGCTAACTTTTATTGCACTTTGTGTTAATTTCAACACAATCATTACACTTGAAGGTTTGACTATGCAATAAAGATAATAATGTGGGTCCAACATAGATCAAGGAAAACTTTGCAAATATTATTCTCTTTACTGGAAGATATACGTGAAGGAAAACCATGTTTTAGACAGGTGGTACTTCAAACCCATTGACCAAAATTCCCACACAAGAATCCTACACCATTAAAATAAATTGACATCAACATTTAAAATCTTCTTTTTAATATAGAAGCGACACTAAATCCAAATAGAATCCAGAAATGAAAGCATCAACAAATTTATTAGATCAATGTGCATACTATTGATTTATGATATGATTTAATTTGAACAAAAATTCAAAGTCATAGTCAATAAATATACTGCAAGGACACTTTCTCTTTGTTCTTGGGATTGTCACAAGTTACAAATTTACCGCAATAAATTTCTATTTAACATCATAACCCTATTTAACATTTAAGGAAATTTTTTTCCATGTAATTGCAAAAACAAAAAATACAATACTAGAAATTAGTATATGCAGGTGTGTACATTTTTTTAGAAATAGAATAAGAACTCATTTGACTGGTATTTCCTTAGGATGGTAGAACTGTAAATCTAGATTGGGTAACAAAGTTAACAACTAGTTTCCCCACACTAACAATAAAATCAAAAGAAACAATGATGAATCCCTATTGCTAGAGGGGAAATATTATAGTTCACTTATTATCCTATATTTGAGTAGATTCTCCATTTTGGAGCACCATAATAGAATAATAATAGCTCCATAAAGGGCCAGCCTATCTAAAGTTTTAAACCTGAGGACATTTTATTCTAAGAGGATATCATGAAGAACCATCCAATGGATCCTTTAAGATATGGATTCTGAGTTATTTACCCTCTCTGCCCCTTCATTGGTTTGATCTTGACTTATTTTCTACCCAATGTAAAATACATAAACAAAAAAAGGTTTTCCTTGTTCTCCCTTATTAGGGTGCTTCCTTTTCTACTTGGAAAAAAAAATACAATTCTTCTATGGCTAATGGTTTTATTAGATTCTTTAAGGATCAAAACCTTGAACTTGAAGCCTTACCCTTGCTACTAATCAAAGCTCTGATTGACTAGAACTAGTTTCTTTGTCTCAAATGGGAACTAGATCACTAGGAAGGACAAGAGTTGGTTTAGAATACATCAATGACTTTATGAATTTAAATTTCATTCCCACCCTCATATGTTCTTCATATTGAATCTATCTTCGTGGTACTAAGAAACATATAATTCAACCCCTAAAATCAAAATGTAACTTCACTTCAAAGAGATAGGGAGCCTCAATTGGAAATATGACAATATGGATATATGATGTTCTATATACATCATTCTTCTCCTACATTCATTACCATATTATTGAACCGTTGGAACTAATTCCAGGGTCATTCATGACCAATGCGTTAACTCCAAACAAAAGAAATTTTTTCTTGCCACTTTCAATGCACTAGTAAAAAAATATGACCTTAGTAATACAACCATTTTCAATCTTTCATTGGAAAATATGATAAACCAAGACACATTCAGATATGGAAACTCATCTTTGTACAACTTACTCCAAACTTCATCATTCTTGACTTTTAAATAAATTCAACCAAATATTGGGCTAAAGAGTATATTACATATGTATTAACAACTTCATAACTGAAAGACAGTGACCATACTAATTTTGGTAATATCCATACTTTTTCTTTTGTTTCAGAGGTGAATATCACTGGCTTGAACACTTCAATTATACATTATAAATTGGATAGTCTTGGATATGGATGGGTTTTAGGAAGAAGCACCAATATTGAAGGAACTAAAAGTTATGTTTGTAGATGTAGATTCATGTTTATTCTTAGAAAATATGACGATTTTCTATGGTCTTCCAATAAATACAATTTCAACATAGTGATTGTTTTCTAGAAACAAAGAAAAAAATTTCTCTTAAGTTCAGATTCTTACGTTATCATTGTCAATTTTACATCTACTTTGAAAACATGTGATGTTATGCAAACTACCACAAGACCATGTGATTGTCTCTATCCCATGCTTGATTGGATTGCTTTGAATGGATGTAGGTAAAAGAGATGAATAGGTTGGGAATATATAATTCACCTATTTCATTTTCCTCCTATCTAGGGGAAGTTATAACCCATGCATAGGATCTTAGTATTAGTTCCCTTAAGGAAAGGGTCTTGTCCTATTATGTGATATGAGCAGGGATTCTAAATATAGCCATACAATTCTATGAATATTCCAAGAGTTACAGGGTATTCATAACTAGGAGAGTAACTTAAGAATTGATCTTTGGTAGCTTAGAGGGTCCAAAAATAATTTTCTCAAGACATATATCAACAAACACCTTAGAGGATATTTATAAGTTTTGTAAATGCATTAACTGAAAGAGTTGATAGAAACTAGGTAAAACTTTAGAATGCTCAATTGAATACTCACTCTAAAATATTTTTAAGGAAAAAATTACCTAGAATACATTTTCCTACCCTTGACCCACTAAATGATATTTACATATCAAGCTGAAATTCAAATCTCAAAACATATGCAAGGGTTATTTTATATTAGATGTTTAGATAAATCCATTATTGTAGCTATGAGAGTATAAGGTTTAATGTGATATTTTAGATTCATATGGAAGCTTGTAGAAATAATATTTTCTTTTCAAGTAAAAGGAGGATCATGCATAATTTCTAAATAATGTCCAATCTAGAGGTAAAAAGGTCCTCTCCCATGTACAAATCCATGTCACAAAATGGTGTCATCGTCTTGGGATAAATGACATATTTATTCACTCATAGAATTTGGTCTCTTAATTTACAACACACATGAACAATCTCATAAAGCAATATCTACCCTTCATAAATAATTGATAACATTTCCCAGTAACCTTTTTTATAATCATTAGACTAAACTATCTTGTTTCTTTCAAATTGTTTACCAAGCATCATTGGGTGGTAGATTGCACTGCTATTGGCATTAGTTTCCTAGGCTGGCCTTATCATTAGTAAATTTATTTGCATGATTCACAAATTTATAGAAGGTGGCCAATGATGTTTCCAGTAATATGACAACTAATTGGCTACTATACTAGATGTCAGTTTATATATAGACCTTTTCACAACAAAGGGGATGGTATAAGGCATCATGGAATTCATTTAGTTTTTTTAGGTTCTCTGGAGTCTAAACATTGTGTCTGAGCTTCAGGTTCAGTTTCAGTTGTTATCTTAGAAGGGAGTACAAGTCCCACATGATGGGAATCAACGATTGTAATTCTGAATTTAGTTGTTTATATTTCAAAATCAAAATTCTAGGTTGTAGCTATTCACTCTTAGCATATGTGATTTGAATATTTTTCTTTTCCCTTATCAAAGCAGATGTATGAACAAAAATGATTTTTTATGCCTACCTAGCCTTTGTATGCAGTTTCTCGGAATGCAAGCACTACATTTGCAACATGGGAAATAAAATAACAAGTGCATTTAGAAAATTTTGTTTTGTTGTAAAATCCATGACAGAGGTTAGCACAGACATTGTATGAGAACTTACAACTAAAATTTGGGGGCAATTCCACATGGAGATGTATACAACTTACAATCTATGTAAAGAGGTATTTCTTTAAAAGGAACCTACACAAAATGAGAGACTACAACTAAGTCACTAATAGAGTGTAAGTCTTAAAGCAGAAGATTTAAGAATGCCTTTTAAAATAGGTAAATGAACTACTAGGTAATGAACCAAAGGTATATGTAAAGAGGTCTTGCTTTAAAAGGAACCTACACAAAATGAGAGACTACAACTAAGTCACTAATCGAGTGTAAGTCTTAAAGCACAAGATTTAAGAACACCTTTTAAAATAGTTAAATGAACTACTAGGTAATGAACTGAAAGAGTGCTTAAAATATAACATAAATATTCATAGAGTGTCTTATGGAATTGAAAAACTAACCTTCTTTGTCAGATGCTAGGGTCTCATCAAAACTACTAAGATGGTCATCCCTTAGAGCGCCTATTGGTCTCTCTATTTGTTGCCTTTGATCATGCTTCTACTTCTCTTGGTTTTATTCTGACCGACCCACAAGAAGGCTACCTCTATGATAGTGAAGGTGAATGCCTCTAATTCCCTAGGCTCCTCGTTTCTGAAAATATTATGATCAACAATGTCTAGTGGTGTCACTAGTCATTTAGCAACCGCCCATCCTCATGCCCCATCCTCTCACCAAAAGAACATAGATGTGAGGTTTTCATCAAAAGCTCATTTAATGTATATGTTAGCTTAGGTTCTACAAACAAGAATGACTCTTTCTTAGAGGATATCATTTAAGGATGTGGTTAAATCAATCAGGTACCTTTAGCACCAACATTCTACCCAAGGAGGGATATTCATAGAGAGGACTCAAATTCTACTTTGGTCCTACAAGTCTCATCAAAGGAACTTTGTGACAATATGAAAAATTTCAAAGAAGGTACTTCAAATTTGTCATTTCAACAAACTAGCCAAGTTCTGGTGCTCTCGTACACTAGAGTAATGGAAACTAGGAAAGAAATGTCTTAGTGAGATTTTGTGCCAAAGGTTTCTTATGGTTCATTTTGAATAAATTAAACATAGGAATAGAGATATGGAAGGGGGGTGTTGGTTATGGGATAGAGATTGTGTCTTCCTAACTCTTTGGTTCCTAGAATTCAAGCTGACATCCATGACAATCTCATGTGTGCATATCTAGTTAAGACTTCCAAATTTTCAAATTGACCTATAAGGAGATGAGGTCATCAAGAAAATGGGCAAGGTCTCTAGGAAAGTTTATCAATTTTCACAAAAGGAAGAATGCAGTTTTTTCCCTAGTTCTAAGAGAGTATGTAGAATTGTATCTAGGGAAAGGAATTCCATATAGGGTCATCCTTGAATGTGATTGAATGTGATGGTCTCAACCATTAGATTATGGAAATACATCCTTTTGGTGCATATGTTGTTGGGAAATGGGTTATTTAATGGCGTCTTCTCTGAAAATGATTGGGGGAGTAGAAGAGAAAATTGAACCTCAACGTAATTATTTAGAGGGGGGAAGGTAAACTCTGAGAGGGGGACCAAGATGATTTTTTATTCATGAATAGAGCAAGAAAGAGGGAATCTAGTCGAGGTAGAATTCAATTTGATCTTGGGAATGATTTCATATGACAAACATAAATATCAAGAAAGATAAAGTTTCAAAAAATTCACAACAACTAGATCATTTCATATATAGAGGAGAAATCGAGAGATGAAAACCCCAACATTAGTGGATCTTACAATAAAAGAGGCTCCATTTTCCAATGTATGCTTCTAAAAAATCTAGATCCAAATAATGTAACCAAGGATAAAATGAATTATCTACTCTCAAACGCTCTAAGGCATTGTCTCTCAATGATTTTTGCACTTAGGTATAGCTGGGGTAGCTTGTAAATTTGCAATTTTTAATATAAATTGTGTTCATGTTAATAAGTGTTGGAAACCTGAGAGATGGAAGGTGTGGGCAGTTTTCTCTTTGAGCTTGAGGGAAATATGGAAGTTAACTTATTGTGGGGATATGTTTCATGACCGATAATCAAGTTGAAGCATATGTTTTGCTCCAAAGAACTATCATTCTTCAAGCTCACTAGGTAAATAATGTAATGATATTCAATGACTCTCTCTTTGTCATGAACAAGGTAAGGAAAATGATCATCAAAGGAATATCAATGATCAACAAAATCATCAAGACAGAAAGAAAGAGGGCATCTAGTTGAGGTGGAATTCAATTTGATGTTGGGAACTACTTCATATGACAAAGACAAAGATATCAAGGAAGAAAAAATTTCAAAATATCACAACTAAATCATTTCTTATCTAGAGGAGGAATAGAGATATGAAAATCCTAACCTTAGTGGATCTTACAAGACAAGTAGCTCCATTTGTCAATGTTTACTTCTAAAATAACTAGATCCAAAGAATGTAACCAATGATAAATTGATTTATCTACTCTAAAACACTCTAAGGCATTGTCTCTCAAGAATTTTTGCACTTGGGTATAGCTCGGGTAGCTTGTAAATTTGCAATTTTTAATATAATATAATTTCAGAGATGGTTCTATATAGATTTAAAATTGCCAATGTCCAACAGAGCTGATGTAGTTAGGCATAATATTGGCACATCAATCATGATTCCTTTCTAGATATGGTCTTCCCCACCCATATTGACATGAATTTGAAATGGGAGAACACCAAGTCCTAGGTGATCTCAGTATAATAGAAACTCCTTGGAAGCAGTAAATGTAATCCTAAGGAATACCATACCTTACAGGACAACCTTTGGGACACATATTTCTACGAAACAGACAAAAGGATTTAAAAAAAATATACACGGATAAATGAACTAACCTAGGCACACAAGGTAGACTTACGGTTCAATTTGTTCTTGGAAGTACACTTCTCCTTCTAATCCTTCAATGCCATAGTGGGCACATCCCAGCTCTTTTGCAAGGCCCCCATATTCCAAACTTTTTATTAGGGTAAAAATTATACAACTTTCTGTAGCAGAAAATAAGGTTTGTGGGTTTTAATTTCTATTATCTCTATAGAAAATAATATCCTCACCATTTTTAGTATCCATGGAAAGGAAATTGTTTGCATCCCTAATTGTAATCCCCTTTTGAAGTGAAAAATTATCTATATCATGCGTGTCGGCAAAATTCTTGGCACTCTGCATTTGGTTTCGAGCTCCCGCTTCTTGTAACTCTAAATATTTTTGAGATTGAGGAAATACTACCTCTCCAAATCATGAAGATCCCACTTGATAAATATAATAGTATTCTCCAACCTGGGTTGACCACATTCTCAAGCGCACTGACCTTGTTATTCGTGGCCTTGATGTCCTTATTGAGGATTTTAAACAAATTCTGCAATGAAGCCACCTCCACCAAGACGTCGATGGACTTTATGTAAACCAATGAGTATAACTATACCCACTTCCCACCATGTGTTGCCGCCTTTTCACACACCTGGGTCATGTGGCAGAAATCTTCAAGCCACTCGGTGTGTCCTTGGGGGCAAGTCTCGAGTCAAGGCTGTCACCTTGTTCTTGACTCCTCCATTTAGGCTCAACTCCTAACGAATCCAAGGGGGGTAGACCCTATTAAGTTACTAAGGATGATTTCTTAGTGTGGTGATGTTAAATTGAATCAGTTATTTAGGAGTTCAAATATTTTAACTATAAACAATTAAAGATGACAAGATACAAAGATAAACACACGAAAGCGCAAAGCTGATACACTATATATATATATATATATAAAGCAAAAATGACCAGTGCCTTAGAATGGAGTCAAATCAATAAGATCAATGTGCTTGAATGTGCTTGAAGTGAATGTTCTGCGATTGCATCTTGGTATGTTTTAAGTTAAAATTGAAGTATGATTTGTTTAAATTAGGCTAAGGGGGGACTCCAGATATACCCGAGAGTACTTGGAGTATGTCCAAAACAAAACCTTCATGACTACCCACAAGGAATATGTGGGCTGAAATGGAGTCTCTCGGGCTATTGTTCATAATGCACCAATTATGGCGTGACAGAGATCGGCACCCCGAGGTCGATTTTTAGAAGTTCCCGCTTCCTTTGGGTATTTTGCCACCATAGATGTTTGATCGAGGTGTTGGATTTTCACCTGATGGTTTGTCAATTGGGGAGGGTGAGTCCTAATTATTATAGTCACCCAAGTGCTTTTGATATAGCTTGACTGATCGGATGAACCACATCCAAGTGCAGAGCATACGCACTGGAGTCTTGTCGATTTTAGTAAGTTTTAAACTGGATGTTCTTGTTTAAAAGAAAAGCCTCCAAGAACCTCTTTCAATCCAAGTGGATCTCAATCGGGGAATCGAGGAGGGGTAAATTTTATAGTTGCTTATAAAAAAAATGTAGAAGAAAGAAAAAAGATACACAATTCATATTTCTTAATTAATCCTACCACGAATCTCTTTCCCCTTTCGGGTCAATCGGGAAATCGTGGGGTAAGTATTATGATTACTTTGAAAAGTGATATATGGAGTATGGAATTAATAAAAATATCAAGTATACTACCCTGCAAATCTGATCAATTCTATTAAAAATGAAATAAGTAGAAAATGATGAAAAGGGCACCGACGCGAATCCCCCCAGGGGGGATGGGGAATGGGATCGAAAGAGCCTATTCCAAAAATGATTTTATTGCAGAGGTTACAATATCAAAGAACTGATAAATCAGAACTTTATTGGTCCTTATACAGGCTGAAACCAAGTTTTTACAATTTTGCAAAACAATTAATTTTTTTTGGCGAAAAGGGAGACCCCTGGGGGGATTTGAACGCTCCTGAGACCACTTCAGACAGCAGCTTCCTTTTCTTTCTGTCAGACCTGCTAAAGGATAGCGATAAAGTTAGAATAAAATATGCCCAAAGGCAATTTAAGAGTACCTTTGGATCAGCCTACTTTGTCTCAAAAATAATGCAGTTAAACTAGCTAAACCAGCGAAAAAAGAACCAAGGAAAGCAAGCTTTCCTTGGGATCTTGGCTTGATTTTTGTGCATACAATTAAATTGCACTGATATTGCAGAATATTAAAATTATTGAACAGCAAATGAAACTACCTTAACAGCAAGCTATGAATTTTCACTAAATTGCTTGCGAAAATAAGGTACTTTTAGCTAGATCTCTTGAAATTGAACTTTAGGTCCAAAACAAAACTAAGATCTAGATTGAAGGAGGGATATAAATAATTATATATATGTTTATTTTTATTATTGAGATAGATCAAAGTAATAAGAAACCTTTTAAGTAACCAATTTGAAGAAAATTTTAGATTTTAAAGGAGAGAAAGGGGAAGAAAGGTGCTCGTTGTTGAAGCAGATCTGCAGAGGAAACTTGTTAGTGGAATGTAGAGGGGCAATGTCTTCACAAAAATTTGGATGTGTAGTTGAGTCAAACTATATCCACAGCTCGTCCAATCCTTTCTACCTGAAAGCTAAACACACAATCTTGCACGATACCTCATGAGATCTGGATATATATATGAAAAAGAAACAAGGATTACATGAAAATAAACTTATTAAACATGTATAATCAAGATCTTCTAACATATATTATATGAGATATAAGAAAAACAAGTAACCTTACATGCCCAACTATACTCCTATTGATTCAACTGAATCGTTCAAGCCAGACAGGGTTCAGATGCAGAAATTGAGAGAAAAGCCGGCAACATCAATAGCCATAAGACAATGCTCAATCCACACATATGAGAGCATTACACCATTTAGCCTCCAAAGCTTCTTTATTTCAATAATCGAAAGGTTACAATAGTATTACAATGGCAAGCCCTTCAGTCCAGCTCTAACTAGCTTGGAAGAGGGAGGCTCAAGCAGGATATATACAATTTGTAGGGCATCCAGCCTAGGGGGGCTCAATTCCTCATGGAATGAAGTGAAATCAACTGATGGAGAGTTCAGCAATGCAAAATTGAGGCTGAACTGAGCCTACTTGTCAACCAGGGGCCTGATCTGGCTGACACATCAACCCATACACTGACACATCCGCCCACAAAGCATCCAGGAGAGCCAAAACGTGTTGAGGAGAGAGGGAGGGAGAAATTCCCCATAAAGGATGCTCAAGATCAACTCTGGATCTGATTTGATCACCTCCTTCAGTCAAGGATTTGTCATATCCAGTCAATCTGCTTCAGATCTGACTGATTTCAATCAAATCGGCTGAGAATCCACTGATTTATTGATTTTGGATTTGCTCCATTATTCATCAATTTATTAATTAAAATAATCAATAATTGATTTTTGGGGCTTTCTGACCTGAGTGATGGAAAATCACTCAAAACTAGAAAACAGTGGGTCCATGGGTTTACATTGTTCTCTTAGCTTGAAAATGAGCACCTACATGACTGAAACTGATTATTTGGCCCACTTTTATTACAAAATAAATTTTTCCAATTAAACTATTAAAAAATAGCCTAAGTTTTGGAAAGATTAAATTTTAATAAAAAACACTGAAAAACCTAAAAAATTGAAAAATTGAAAAACACCTAGGGGGACTTAGACATGTTCATATGACTCAAAAATGATGTCTAGCATGCTTATATATTGACACATAGACTCTAATAACCTCAATAGGCCCAAATGCCAAGCCGACCACCCCAACTTTTGAGGTATGGAGTGAAAAACTCAGAAATTATCAGTCGTTTGTTCAACAACCAATAATAACCAAGGGAAAAAACACCATGGGCTGATCGGATTGACAAATGAATTCTAAGAGACCGAGTCTTTTACAGAGACTATCATGCTAGAACATTTATTACAACTCCCCCATGGGGTATGAACATGTGATATGATACAACAAGCACTTCCCAGAAGTACTTCCATAGGTCTTCTGAAGTCCGAACAAGTTATCCTTGTCCTGTTCACCAGGCTCACTTGATAAAAAACCATTAAGTACAACTTATGTGGTAACATTCTGGCTCCAACTGTGGGACGTGTGCTTGATCTGGTCTTTGAGGCAAGGAGAGGATACAAGAACACTAGAATCTCTGGTTGATATACCCTGTAAAAACATATCAACTTGACAAGAAAAACCTCAATAGCACAAGTTTTATAGAAAACCAAATGAACCATTAAGTTGATTTATTTACACAACATAAATGTAACTAACTAAAAGAAGCAAAGTTTTATTACAGCTAAGTAGAAATGCAGAAAGTAAATGCTCTTTTTCAAGGAGCTTATTTTCCTACTCTAAGAATGATATAAAAAGGGTTAAGTGTAATCAGAAATCCAATGTAACCACCTAAGCATTTTATTAACATAATTTTTTTCCTTGTCTTTGGTTACCAGCCAAAGTAAGGATACCTTATTCAGAAAATGCAAACCTGCGTGATAATTCAGGATGGGAAGGATGGATGGGAGATCATAGGCATGAACAATGTCACAAAACTTCTTACCAAACTTGTATGTGCTCATGCAGGCTGCTTCTATCCATGATTGGATAGGACTAATATACCAATCAGAATGATGAGGTAGACTGACTACATCATCATACTGATCATCGAGGCTTATCAAATGATAACTCGCTGCACAAGCCCCAAGTAGCTCCAAATCATAAGGAACCTCTATATGTGAAAACAATGGCTGAGATTGATATTCCACTGATTGCATCACATATGACTTTTCACAATATTGTTTCTCAATGTCTTCATTACTGATACCCTTGTGTGGCTCTACGTGGTATGACTTTGAATGATCACATGAAAATTCTGAATGCTCCTCTTCCATACTAAGGTTTTCCCAGGAATTCAGATCTATGCTCCCTCTATGGATGTATCGTAGATTGGACTTCCACAAATTTTTGAATAGACACTCCCATCATTGGACATATCATGGATGGGATTTTCCATAATATTTTCACAAGTTGGATTATCTATGAAATTCCAATAGTCATCACTCCCATCCATGTCATATGTCGGGGATTCTTCATCCATGGCATCATGCTCCTGCCTATCCATGTCTTCCTTGTACTCATAACAATCTTCTTCAGATAAAATGTTACAAGGCAATAAACTTTCCAAACCTTCATCAACATGAGGAGAACAAGGTCTAGTGTCACCACACACTGTAGTGATCTTAACATAAGTTTCCTTATAGGCTTCTGTTATGATATCATGAAGAGGATCTTCAATATCATCTTCAATCAAGGAAATTTTTTGGACATATTCAATGGGGTCACTTGATATGTGTTGCTCAGTGGATTTCTCTAGAGAGCTTTCTGGAAAGGTATCAGCATTGCAATACACTTGAGAATACACCAAATCTTCAATGTCTTCAACTATGGTGAGATGAGGATAGTCTTCAACAATGTGTTCCATCATGGGCTCCTCATGAAACTCTTCAATATGATCATCTTGGATTTTCCCTTCCTCAGAATCTTGCTGTGTATTGGCAAATACCTCATTTTTTTAAGAATACGCTTAATTTCGTAATTTCTTAAATAACCTCTAGGATGATTTTTTATGGGAGTATCTTGAACCTCCTCTTCACTTAAATATTCAAGAAGTGATTCCAAGTATTCAATACTTTGTATCATGGAAAAAGGTCCATCATATGTTTCCGTGTGATACCCTGTCCCAGATAGGTAGAAGGTACATATATTTTCAAGGAGCTTTTTTAAACCATTCATACTACCCCTACCACCATGCCACTGCTCTAAAAACATCCAAAGGAAGCTAGGAAAAGAAGTTATACATTTATCAGAAAGGCCTTGATAGAACCAATAACCATCCTCACCCCGAAAAGTACTAGCAAACATTTCCATCATATGGTCTTCATAAAGAATATTGAAGTTAGCAATCAACTGAAGGAAAGATTTGACATGCCAGATGGCCGAGTTACCATAATCTCCATGAAATGGTGGAAGCCATTTAGATGCATCCCCCAAACCATCACAATAGTTAGGAAAACCAGGGATGTTTGAGAAATCGATAGGTTGAAACACTAAGGTTAACTGGGCACCATATTTCTCCTTTAATTCATCCAAAATAGTATCCATTTGATATAATGATTAAACCTTGTACTGACAAGGTGGAGCTGTCAAGTGATGAGCTTTAAAGGTTTTAAAATGTTGCATGGGCTCATCTACACACAACAAAACTTTACAATTTTATGAGAAAACAGGGTTTTATCCCTTCAATGGAGTCGCCATGTGAAACAGAAAAATAAGCATTTATAAATCTTTTCACAATTTTTTTTTTGCTTTTCTTTGTAAAAATAAAACTGGAAAAAAGTCAGTGGAGTCGCCAGATGAAAATTAAAGATCTACTCTAAGAATTCATCAAACAAAGAAAAAACAAACAAGGAAGAAAACAAAAGTCGTACTCAGGAATAAAAATATTTATCCCTGGTAATGACGCCAAAAAGTGTTGCTGCCTTTTCACACACCTGGGTCATGTGGTAGAAATATTCAAGCCACTCGGTGTGTCCTTGGGGGACAAGTCTCGAGTCAAGGCTATCACCTTGTTCTTGACTCCTCCGTTTAGGCTCAACTCCTAACGAAGCCAAGGGGGGTAGACCCTATTAAGTTACTAAGGATGATTTCTTAGTGTGGTGATGTTAAACTGAATCGGTTATTTAGGAGTTTGAATATTTTAACTATAAACAATTAAATATGACAAGATATGAAGATAAACACACAAAAGCACAAAGCTGATACACAATATATATATATATATATAAAGCAAAAATTACCAGTGCCTTAGAATGGATTCAAATCAATAAGATCAATGTGCTTGAATGTGCTTGGAGTGAATGTTTTGCGATTGTATCTTGGTATGTTTTAAGTTAAAATTGAAGTATGAGTTGTTTAAATTAGGCTAAGGGGGGACTCGAGATATACCCGAGAGTACTTGGAGTATGTCCAAAACAAAACCTTCATAGCTACCTACAAGGAATATGTGGGCTGAAATGGAGTCTCTGGGGATATTGTTCATAACCCACCCGATAGGGTGTGACAGAGATCGGTGCCCCGAGGTTGCTTTTCAGAAGTTCCCGCTTCCTTTGGGTATTTTGCCACCGTAGAGGTTTGATCGAGGTGTTGGATTTTCACCTGATGGTTTGTCAATTGGGGAAGGTGAGTCCTAATTATGCTAGTCACCCAAGTGCTTTTGATACAGCTTGACTGATCGGATGAACCGAAGCCAAGTGCAGATCATACGCACTGGAGTCTTGTCGATTTTAGTAAGTTTTAAACTGGATGTTCTTGTTTAAAAGAAAATCCTCCAAGAACCTCTTTCGATCCAAGTGGATCTCAATTAGGGAATCGAGGAGGGGTAAATTTTATAGTTTCTTATAAACAAAATGTAGAAGAAATAAAATATATACACAATTAATATTTCTTAATTAATCCTACCACGAATCTCTTTCCCCTTTCGGGTCAATCGGGAAATCGCAGGGTAAGTATTACGATTACTTTGAAAAGTGATATATGGAGTATGGAATTAATAAAAATATCAAGTATACTACCCTACAAATCAGATCAATTCTAGTAAAAATTAAATAAGCATAAAATGACGAAAAGGGAACCGATGCGAATCCCCCCAGGGGGGATGGGGAATGGGCTCGAAAGAGCCTATTCCAAAAATCATTTTATTACAGTGGTTACAATATCAAAGAAATGATAAATCAGAACTTTCTTGGTCCTTATATAGGATGAAACCAAGTTTTTACAATTTTGCAAAACAATTAAGATTTTTTGGCGAAAAGGGAGACCCCTGGGGGGATTTGAACGCTCTTGAGAATACTTCAGACATCAGCTTCCTCTTATTTCTGTCAGACCTGCTAAATGATAGCGAGCAATTTAGAATAAAATATGCCCAAAGTAAATTTAAGAGTACCTTTGGATCAGCCTACTTTATCTAAAAAATAATGCGGTTAAACTAGCTAAACCAGCGAAAAAGGAACCAAGGAAAGCAAGATTTCCTTGGGATCTTGGCTTGCTGTTTGTGCAGCCAATTAAATTTCACTGATATTGCAGAATATTAAACTTATTGAACAACAAATGAAACTACCTTAAAAGCAAGCTATGAATTTTCACTAAATTGCTTGCGAAAATAAGGTACTTTTAGCTAGATCTCTTGAAATTGAACTTTAGGTGCAAAACAAAACTAAGATCTAGACTGAAGGAGGGATATTACTAATTAGATATATGTCTATTTTTCTTAGTGAGATATATCAGAGTAATAAGAAACCTTGTAATTAACCAATTTGAAGAAAATTTTAGATTTTAAAGGAGAGAAAGGGGAAGAAAGATGCTTGTTGTTGAAGCAGATCTGCAGAGGAAACTTGTTAGTGGAATGCAGAGGGGCAATGTCTTCAAAAAAAATTGGATGTGTAGTGGAGTCAAACTAGATCCACGGCTCGTCCAATCCTTGCTACCTGAAAGCTAAACACACAATCCTGCACGAAACCTCATGAGATCTAGATATATATATGAAAAAGAAACAAGGATTACATGAAAATAAACTTATTAAAAATGTATAATCAAGATCTTCTAACATATATTCTATGAGATATAAGAAAAACAAGTAACCTTACTTGCCTAACTATACTCCTATTGATTCAACTGAATCGTTCAGGCCAGATAGGGTTTAGATGCAGAAATTGAGAGAAAAGCCGGCAACATCAATAGCCGTAAGACAATGCTTAATCCACACATATGAGAGCATTACACCATTTAGCCTCCAAAGCTTCTTTATTTCAACAATCTAAAGGTTACAACAGTATTACAATGGAAAGCCCTTCATTCCAGCTCTAACTAGCTTGGAAGAGGGAGCCTCAAGCAGGATATATACAATTTGCAGGCCATCCAGCCCAGGGGGGCACAATTCCTCATGGAATCAAGTGAAATCAACTGATGGAGAGTTCATCAATGCAGAGCTGAGGCTGAACTGAGCCTACTTGTCAACTAGGGGCTTGATCTGGCTGAGACATCAACCCATACACTGACACATCGGCCCACAGAGCATCCAGGAGAGCCAAAATGTGTTGAGGAGAGAGGGAGGGCGAAATTCCCAATAAAGGATGCTCAAGATCAACTTTGGATCTGATTTGATCACCTCCTTCAGTCAAGGATTTGTTAGATCTAGTCAATCTGCTTTAGATCTGACTGATTTCAATCAAATCGACTGAGAATCCACTGATTTATTGATTTTGGATTTGCTCCATTATTCATAAATTTATTAATTAAAATAATCAATAATTGATTTTTGGGGCTTTCTGACTTGAGTGATGGAAAATCACTCAAAACTAGGAAACAGTGGGTCCATGGGTTTACATTGTGCTCTTATCTTAAAAATGAGCACCTACATGATTGAAACCGATTATTTGGCCCACTTTTATTACAAAATCAAATTTTCCAATTAAACTATTAAAAAATAGCCTAAGTTTTGGAAAAATTAAATTTTAATAAAAAACACTGAAAAAACTGAAAAATTGAAAAATTGAAAAACACCTAGGGGGACTTAGACATGTTCATATGACTCAAAAATGATGTCTAGCATGCTTATATATTGACACATAGACTCTAATAACCTCAGTAGGCCCAAATGCCAAGCTGACCACCCCAACTTTGGAGGTATGGAGTGAAAAACTCAGAAATTATCAGTCGTTTGTTCAACAACCAATAATAACCAAGGGAAAAAACACCCTGGGCTGATCGGATTGACAAATGAAGTCTAAGAGACCAAGTATTTTATAGACACTATCATGCTAGAACATTTATTACAACTCCCCCATGGGGTATGAACATGTGATATGATACAACAAGCACTTCCCAGAAGTACTTCCATAGGTCTTCTGAAGTACGAACAAGTTATCCTTGTCCGGTTCACCAGGCTCACGTGATAAAAAACCACTAAGTACAACTTAGGTGGTAACACCACGGTAAAGGAAAATGAAATCATTTCTCCTTCTAGTGGATCCTTTCTCACTATTTCCTACGTCTCGCAGCGTACTTGGCCTCCATGAGGGAGAAGTTCCAGGACTTCATGATATTTCCCATGGATTCCTTCGTGGCCATGATGTGCTTCAAAATCTATTGAAACTGCATCATAAGGGCATCACTCTTCTTCTTTAGGAGAGTGTTGATGAACATTTCCCCCATCATTTGGGCCTTCATCACGCCTATCCCCTTCCCCAATATATTGCTTCTTCCTCCCACTCCTCAATCGATTGGTTAATATCCTGTAATTTTGGCGGTAAGTGGAATTGTGATTTCAGGGAGGAACATCGATCAGAGGAAAGGCATTTTTCTTGTCCATTTAGTGGAAATAAATTACCCCAAAGTTATTTATTATTAATACATAATTTTAAATTAATGATATTAAAAACACATTTTGGAAAAGTTATACATTTCTTAAATGAAATTTTTTTAAGGTATCAACTTAAAAGGCTTTGTTTGGTTGGAAGGTGATAACTAAAGGAGTGAGAAATCAACAATTATGAATTTGAATATCGAGGGCACCATTCAAGCTTAATATCTTCTTTGAATTGAGTTTTTGGGAATCCCCATGACACTAGACCATTTGTGGATATCTTTGACCAAATATTTGGCAAAGTTTTAATTGGTATGGCAAGTGAAATTATTTCCATTCAAATTTAAGAGTGATTTGAAGTAGATAAGAACAAAGAGTTGCACAAAATTTAAAGATATTCACAATTGATAGTATTCATTTTAAAAAGGTAGAGTATTTAACTTAATGAATATTTTGTGTCAAGCATAGGATCACTAAATAAGGTACTACCCCAACAAAAAGCCCCACCCAACACCCTATTGGGCCAGTACTCCTTATGATATCCTAAACAACCACACCACAACCTCCTCACAAACACCAAGATATTCATAGAATTAAAATCATGACACTACATCTTATGCTCGAACTATTAGAACTCCAGACCGGGATAAGGGCATGACTTCTACATCAAATAAGCCCTCTATTATTTTTTATTAAGCATGCAATTGTATGGAAAAAGAGAAGGCTAGAAGGTGGAGCAATACAACAAGAGAAAGGATCTCAAGATCAACCCAATCCACCACGGAAAAAACCAGCAAAAAATCACTTTAACACCACATCCAAAGTGATATAAAGAAGCAACTATGCAATCTCTTACTCATCTAGACTGCATCACCTTTAAATACTTGGTGATTGATAATCGGTTAGGAAATATATTTGATGAGGATTCATTTAAATGAAGTTCCTTTATGTCATGGAAGGTGAAAGGGATGTCAATCCCTATTGGAAAAATGCTTACCTTGTCATGGAGGATTTTCTCCTTGTATAAATACATAGTCACAAAACTAGGATTGGGAATCGATTAGTGGCATCAACATCTCTATGTAGTGGAGTAATCAAACACAAATCCTCCACTAATCGAGCCATGATAATATATTTACAACCAGTATCAATCTCTATGCGGTCATTATATTGCACTGGAATCAATGGGTTTCCAAATGTTTTGTTTGGTACTCATCATCTCAATCCAATCATGCCTATGGATATTGGGTTTCCTATTAGATAAATTGTCTCATAGGTTTTGGGTTTCCATAACCATTCCCACTAGAAATATTACCCCTGTCCAACCATAATCAAGATACATGGGTTTGATTCATAGCTTGATAATACATGTTCACTTAGAAGAAAAGAGTGTAATCACATGTTTACAAAACAAAACCAATAGAGTTGAACACTAACTGATCATTAAGAGAAGCTAATACTTGACTTTATTTGAAGCAATATACATGTTTGATTATGCTAAAACAAATGTGATTTTCAGGATAGTGAATGGGAAGAGGGAAAGGCTTGCTTTCCAAATAGAAAGAGTCTTCTAATGGTGGTAATCTTAGAGTGGGTTAACCCTATTAAAATATTACGCTTTCTATGTGAATTACTTACCAATCCCCATTATAAAAATGATCACCTTGTCTAAATACATGGCCACAGAAATAGGATTGAGATTTGATTTGTAGCATCGACCTCTCTATGTAGTGGAGTAATCAAACCCAAATCCTCCACTATTCGAGCCATGATAAGGTTTGTATAGTCGCTATCATTCCTCTTATGGTCATATTTCTATGGAATTGGTGACTCTTCCAAATTTTTTGTTTGGTACTCATTGTGTTTAACTGATGAATTAGGGAATATTATTAGTATTAGTACCTTCCATTCTCCTGCCCAGGAAGCTCTATTTACTCTGTGTAAAGGACATACTTTGAACCTTGCCCCTTTCTCAGCACACAAAACAACATATAGATTTATAACCATAAGGACGCGGGAAACAAATAAATCAAAGGCATAGGCTCATATATAATGCCTTGATACACTTTTTACTAAGCTATACCATTTTTGGAAGGCACGCATTTGATTGATACAAATTTCGTAACAAATTAAAAACTAAAATTCTTATTAAGAAAAATCCTATTTTCAAGAGCTCCATGACATAGTAGTGAGTCATTGCGGATTCTAAAATTACATTTTTACTTAGTTTTGGCATTTCAGGTGCAAAGCCGCCCTTCTCTTTGGTCGAGGGCTTCGCTGTAAACTGTTGGAGGAAGTCTGATTCTGAAGGTATTAGTGTAACGTGGCCCTTTCCCATGCACTCATCATTAACAACACATAGTAAATCACTGATACACATCGTTAACATCTCATAGTAATTGTTCAAAAGAAAACATGCAAAATAACAAAATTAGTTGTAGAATATACGAATATTTGAATTTTTTCTACTTGTATATGAATACTACATTATTATGAAGTTATAAATGACATTTAGAGTAGATTAATGATTAACCATTTATTCATTTGAGCATCAATCATTTATCAATTACCAACCTACAAATTTTTAAACCATTTATTAGGAAATAAACCATTTAATTTTTGAATGAAACAGGTTATTTGTCAACTATTAACATGACCAAGAGTTATGTTTTCAAAATAGGAAGATTGTATAAGATATAAAATGATAATTTTATTAGGAAGAGAGAAAGGCCCAAAAAACTAAATTGAGCTAAACTCCATGACATTTAAATTAGGGAAAAACATGAAACATTTATTCTAATTTCTCTCTACTTTTCCTTCCTCTTTGCAACATCATGATTTCCCCATAAATTTCAATGTGATAACGGAGCTAGAGGTGAAGTTATAGTTGATTATGTAGATGTAGTTAATCACGAAGCCCCTAATTTTGGAGTGTTATTCAGGGAAACTAGATGAGGTAGCATCGCACCACAATCATCATCATCAAAAGGAGCATTCATTAGTTGTTCCAAAACCAATTCTCCATCTCCAAATTTCCCTCGTCAATTGCTGCCCCAATTCGTACATGAGTTATATTTATTTGACTTCTCACAATAATGGTACAACAATTGGCGCAAGTTATAATGCGCATAAACATTATCTTTAACGGGTTTATCTTCACCTTGTTTTTTTTACACTATGAATGAAATAGTGGTTACTAAAACACCTTTATGCTGAAGAAGTGTTCACCACTTGTCAAAGAACATGTGTCATAAAAAAATTATAGCTATGGGTTAGAGTTTCCATGCATGTTCCATCACTTGAGAAAAAATAAATTCCCTCAATATTTAATTGCATGGATGATCCCAAAGAAATGGTTCTCATTGGTAAATTGGTCATTGGTTTCTTTATTGTATCACACTCATTAAGGACTAGTTTCTCTAATGCTTGCATTATGGCATGGTCTACAAGCCATAGAAATTTATTTTACAATGTCCTAAGATATTATCCTTCCTCCTTAGATAATATCTAGGGCCTCAAGAATCATCCTTAGTGCACAAAACCTTACAATGATGCTCATACAACACTTGTAGACCAAATATTTCTTTCTCATGGTTTTACAGTGGTTTTTCTCGACATGCACGGTCCACGATCCATAAAAACATATCTTAGTCCCTAATACATTAATGTTTCTCCTCACATTTTCTGATCACAATTAAATCAATGGTTTATTTTCTCATATATATTTTTAGATAACATCATCAAGAAATGCATTCGTCCCCTTAGTATGATTCACTACACAAATCGAAATCCATCCTCATCCTATCTATCTCTTCTCATTATTATTATAGAACCAACATACCTTGACATCTGTGTTTATATTTGGTTTTGGAATTATTTTTGCAGTACTTCTTGTGTTTCTATTGGATAGTTAATTAACTCTTTCTCTACTTTTAATAGAGCAGAGATAGGAGTTTCTTTCACACTCCCATTATGTAATCACATTAGTTGTGCTTTCGATGCCCATTGGCCAACTTTGTGTTCACTTCTACATTAGTATAAGCATAAATATGAGTAAAACAAAATATGGAGCACCACATCAAGAATGAAAAGGCATGATGACAAGTACAACTTTCATTAAAAGGGGATAAAGAAGGAGAAAACAAGAATACATAACTAAAATAGACATAACAAAACCATTTAAAAAATGATTTTTGTTGTAATGATACAAGACATTCATAATTAGTGGGAGAAAATTTTAGGATGAATCTCAAAATTTGGTTCTTGAATATTGTTGTTTACTGATAGCAACTGATGCAAATATATTTTAATTTGAATTATTACATGGTTGGTGTAACAACCCAGTTTTGACCCCGTTGCATTAATGTATATGATGTAAATATTATATCGAATCATGACAAGGAGCTGAAGGCCAAGGCCCTGTCATTGATTAATGTTTGGTATAGGTGATCATGGTTGATTCCTATGGTTTCTATGGTAAGTCAAGCATGTTTGTAAACATCATGTAAATATGCAAATTAATGAAAAACCCACAGTCATTTATGTCAATGCAAGGAATAATGAGATGGGGGCATGATATTCTTAAGGATAAGGGGGTGGGAATGTTAACCTTGAGCCAGTTTAGGGAAAATCCATGTGTCATGGGGAGAACCCATCAGAACTGTCAACTACCCTCTTTCTTGTCTTCTCTTCCCAACCATTTATTCTTCCAGAAGGTGGTTGAGGTAGTTATTGCGTGGAAGGGGAAGAGTATGGGCAAATTCGAATTGGGCAGAGCACCCAGTTTTGAAATGTCGTGTTTTTCTTGCATGGACAAGAAAACACCAGAATTGTATGCCAATTTTGACCCACGCGTTCATGTTTTGGGAGCTATGGGATGTTCTGGTTCATTCATCATTATTCACCACCATCTTCATTTTCCCAGGGGAATGACATTGTTGTAGGAGCGGATCTCTTCCTGTGTGTATCCTTCACGTTCTTCGAGTGTTTTCCCTTGGAAAGACTGTGATTTTTGTGTTGCAGTGTTGTCTTAAACTACAAAGTGTATGAGAACTTGTTACTCGTGTTCCAGAGTAAAGCCGGTGTTGTGGAGTCTCCCTATGGTTGTTGTGTTTGCACCCTGGTTTTGGTTTGAGCTATGTAAAATACTTAGGAATGGGAGAGACATAAAACGTGCTTGATAAACCTAGTGTGGAACCCCATGATAAGATAAGAGTGGCTGGTAAACCTTCTATGCACATCCTGAAGAGCATTGGAAGGGAAGGTGTAGCCCGAGGGACTATGGATTAGAGAAGGGGAAACTTCCTTGTGTTGGGTGTGTAGGCAGTAGGGAAGCCAGGCCAGAGAGGTATTTTGAAGGTGTTCTTAGCTCTATAGATGAGCTCACTATCTTAGCAGTTCTTCCTACCCATTTCCTTGGTAGCTTGATAAAACCAACAGGAAAGATGGCTTGGATGGTAGCATGATAAACCCATGTGTTGGATTGGTTGTGTCTTGTTGTGTTTGACTTGGTGAGTAACCTTTGAATGGACAATCTGATAAACCCAACTGTGAATGTGGGCTTGGCTAGTTAGCCTGATAAACCCAGCAGTGAGATGGATTGATTGTGTATAGTCTGATAAACCCATATGTTGGCTTGACTAGTCCTTAAAGGTGAATGTTGTCTTGAATGTGTTCAGTTTGTGATACCCAACTGTGAGATGGATTCGCTGAGTGGCGTATGAAACCCATATGTTGGAATGTTTTACCTTGCGTCCTGATAAACCTAATTGTGTTGGCTTGGCTGAGTGTTATTGCACCTTGGCTATGTATGAGCCTGCTAGTATTCCCTTATTCCTTGAGGAAATCATGGCCAGCTCAGTGATGGTGGTGTCGCTGAGAGACTGATGAGCACACTGGACTAGGGTTGGGTGGAACGTTGCAGTGACATAGCTAATTGTAGGACAAGTTCTGTTCAATATAAGTGTTCTTGTCTATGCTATTCTTTGCAATTGTATTTCTTGTATTGTAAATTGCTTGATGTCATGTGATGAACATCTTGTCATTTTGATTTGATGCATTGTTGCTTTGAATAAATACAATTATAGGCATATATGTATGTTTTCTCTCAATACATTTTGAACTAAGTTGCAGGGTAGATTTTCCAGATCGGTAATGGCCTGAATGATCAGATTGATTCAAGACTTTAGTTAAAAAAAAGTTGAGTTTCCTGCTAGAAATCTCCCTTTACGTAGTCTGCGGGATGTAGGATGCTGGTCATAGATCATGGTTTCCATAATTTTCCCTTTCACAGCTTTCCTTCCACAACTTGCGAGATGCAAGATGCGGGATGTATTTTGGAGAATTACGGCATTTCACAGTTTTCGTTCCGTAACGATCCTCTACGTGTTGGATACATTTACCACCATACACACTCAATTTGGTCAATTTGGTCTAGTTAAACCACTATCCTAAGTTTTATTGACTTAATTGACATCAAAGGAGCACTAGATGACATCAGCTAGATCACACCCACACCTACCTTCAGTCAAAGAGGCTAACTGGAGCACTTCGGGGGTGATTCGAGTGTGATTAAAGCCCCATATTGATAAATGATGGTTACAATTAGTTAAACAGAGCAGTGAAGGTGCCTTCCTTCATTAAACTAATTATTTAATGAGCTGGAGTCAACAGGAGCACCTCCAACCACTTCTGATGCTCAGTTACACTTCAGTTAACCTCATCGGGGTTCATTGGAGTCATTGATGCGCTACCACTTATTGGTTGGCTTGCAGAGACATGTGTCTGAGCTACTTTCAATTAGACTCAGTCATTTATTGCACTCCAACTTCAGTTAGGGCTCAGTTGAGTCAATTAGGGTTTTGATCAGTGGTTAACTTGAGTGTTGACTATGGCTTACATTCAGTTAAGCTAGACTCACTCATTCAATTTGAATGACCTCCTTGGGAATTCAAATTTATTTGTCAGTCATGCTTGCAGCATGATCATTGTATTGTATCACTCATTCTTTGTGTGAATATACAGAGCGGCTACTCATTTTGCAACACTATTACACCATTTTCATGTCTTATTGTTATTAATCTTTGATGAGACTATTTTTTAGTCCCTATATTACTGAAACAGATTAATATGGTATCATAGCTCATGGTGGGACGAAGCTTAGATCTCTCAAAAACAAGGTTTTTGATAGATCTTGCATGAAAATTAAGCAATAGCTCAAAAATCCAGCATTGCACCAGAAGCCAAGGCTTACCACTTAATACCCCAAGTAAGGAACTTGTTGATCAAGCTTGCTTGATTGACTATGCTGGGTGTGATGAAAACCTAAAATGTGCAAGATGTTCAACCTTACATTTCCCCTTTTGTTGTGATTTTTAGGTTTTTAACAAGTGAAAGCATTCGCTCCAACAAATTCAGATGGATTCTTCCATTGATCTTTTGACTCCATTCAATTTCCACTCATGGAAAGGAGATATGGAGATCTAGCTACGTGCCAGAGGACTCTATAGGGTCACTATGGAATATGAGGAAGATCCTACTTCTGTGATAGACAAAGCTATATTCTTGAACAGGAAAGATGAAGCATTCAGATTCTTGCGCCTCTCTGTTTCCCAGGATCTTCTTTTCCATCTTTCAGGATTGAAGACTCCAAAGGAAATTTGGGACAAATTGGAAACCTTGTATGGAAAGCAGGATTATTTGAGAGTTTACTAGCTCAAAAATGAATTGATGTCTCTCCAGCCTTCCAATTTCGAGACCTTGAATGAAGTTTTCACAAAGTTCAAGCACACTGTCTTATTGTTGAAGCAATGGAAAGTGGAGAAGGAGGATGGTTAGCTCATCCTTTCCATACTCTCCAAAATTGGAGCTGATTATTCAATTTTTGTCTCTATAGTCCGTGTGGGAAAGCTCACAACCCCTGGATGGAAGATGCCTACACTCAATGCCTTCATTGAGTCCCTAACAAGTGAACATGATAATCTTATCCATATGGGGATCATCAGATCCTCCCGTGATCAAGCCCTCCATGTCTCGGGGCCCAAAGATCTGAAGGGTAAAGGAAATCAGTAGAAGAACCCAAAAACTAAATTCAAAGCTCCTAAACCTAAAGTTGAAAACCAGCAGCATGATGAGTCTTCCGGCTCAAAGAAGAACAAAGGAAAAGGGCATCATGGAAAGGAAAAAGTCAAGTCTTCATACTGCGGGAAGGGCTTCCACCTTAAACATGCCTGCATGAAGAAGAATCTTGATGAAACTACCTCTCTCCTTGAGAGAAATCACATCAATCTTTCAGAAATATTTCGGAGGAGAGATCAGCAAGATAGGGAACCACGGCATGAAAGAGGTCATGCACTCATGGAAAGCACTTCGAAGTCCAAATCACTCTTGATTGATTCTGGAGCTTCGAACCACATGATGGCTGAAAGAGACTCCTTCTCATCCTTGGAGACCGAAAAATACATCCCCATCCACATGGGATATAACTCCACAAACATTTCAGAAGGACAAGGTACGGTTGATATTGAGAATGGATATTTTTCAAATGTTTTGTATGTACCGTCTCTGGCATCAAATATCCTTAGTGTCTATCAGATGACACATACAAGAGTGCCTAAGAGAGTATCTTTCAGGTCTAATGATGTTGAGATAATGGAACTTGCATCCGGGAAACTTGTTGCTAAAGGCCTTTCAAACCATCATGCAAAATCCTATGCGTTTTCCCACTTTGTGGCAGATGCAAAGCCCACCGCTCTGCTAACTCATGGAAATAAAGTTAGTAGGCTGTGGCATGAGAGGTTTGGCCATCTAAATTTCAAATAATTGTAGCAATTACAGAAAAACACCATGGTTGAAGGCCTCCCAGCCATCAAGGTAACCACTGGAATTTGCAAGGGCTGTGTGGTTGAAAAACACCCTGAGCACAAGTTCGATCGGGGGAAGGCAAACTGAGATACTTGCATCTTGGGGCTGATACATTTTGATATCAGCGGTCCAATTCCTGTCACATCCATGAATGGATCAAGGTATATTCTGAATTTTATTGATGATTTTTCAAGGTACACATGGGTCTTCTTTCTCAAAAAGAAGTTTGAATTATGTGAAAAATTCACTGAACTCAAGGCCTTGATCGAGAATTCCTCTGGGCTTAAGATCAAGATATTGATATCTGATAATGGTGGGGATAATGTTAGTAATGATTTTCTGCACATATGCTCCCAAATTGGTATTCAGGTCCAACATTCAATTCCCTATACTCCCCAGCAGAACGGTGTAGCAGAAAGGAAGAATCGGTCTCTCAAGGAGATGACCACCTGTATGTTGGAATCAAAGAAGTTGGCTGAAAATTTGTGGGATGAAGCCATGCATGCTGTAGAATACATTCAAAATAGAGTGACACACTCATCCATGAAAGGTAATACCCTTTTTGAATCATACTCCAGACACAATCCAGATGTGTCGAACCTGCGGGTGTTTGGGTCCACTGCATGGGTCCAAATTCCACTTGATAAATGGAGGGCTTTGCAAACACAAAGTATAGAATGTATATTTATTGGGTATCCTGATGAATCAAAATGTTTCAATCTGTTGTATATCAAAACAAAACAGATCATCATCAAAATAAGTTTCAAGTTCGATGAGCCTCTTGAGGAGGTGGAACTAGTGAAGGAGAAAACTGCTGAATTTTCTTCCTATTCTACTGAATATTTGGATGATGAAATTGGGGGTGATGACCCTGATTTGGATCCTCTGATTTCTGATATCAGTGTATAGAAAACATTAGATTTTGAATTAGAACCTGAAGTACAAAATCATCTTCCCACATGGGCCTGACAGACACTCTCCTCTGCAGGAGATAACATTGGAAATTTGGATGATCCAAGGAGAACCCGGTCTGATTTCCAAAGAGCAGGTATTGCGCTCTCTTGTACTGATAATTTTCTGTATGAAACTTGTTATTTTATGATTAGTTCAGACCCAAAATTTTACTACCATGCTCAGAAGGATATGAGATGTCAAGTTGCCATGGATGAAGAGATGAATTCTCTTCATAAAAACACTACTTGGGAGCTAGTTTCTCTTCATCTGGAAAGGAAATTGGTTCAATGCAAGTGGGTGTTTTGGACCAAGGTTGCTGCTGATGGAAGAACCTACAAATATAAGGCAAATATGGTGGAAAAAGGTTTCTCTTGGGTCCAAGGTGTGGACTACCATGAGACCTTTGCACCGGTTGCAAAAATGGACTCCATCTGCTTAGTTTTGGCAATTTCAGCATCTAAGCATTGGGAAGTGCATCATATGTACATTGAGTCAGCATTTCTGCATGGATATATTCATGAGGAGATATACATGAATCAGACTAAGCGCTACATCTATGATCCATCTTTGGTTTGCAAGCTAAAAAAGTCACTATACGGGTTAAAACAGGCCCCAAGAGAGTGGTATTCCAAGATGGATGCCTTCCTTCTCTCGCAAAAATTCCAAAGTTGTAGATCAGATCCAAATGTGTATATACAGCAGTATGATGGTAATTTGATTATCATTGTTTTATATGTTGATGAATTACTGATCACAGGTAGCACAATTGCTTCTATTTCAACCATCAAAACTGCTCTTCACAATGCCTTTGAAATGAGCGATTTGAGGCTCTTAAAACAATTTTTGGGGCTCGAAATTGAAAAAAATTCTGATGGAATAATGGTCACTCAGCCCAAATACATATCAGAACTGTTATTCAGGTTTAAAATGGCTGAATTTAGGCCTACGCCATTCCCTTTCCTTTCAGGGATCATCCGTGAAGAAGGAAAAAGCACACCTCCCATGGACTGCACTATCTATCGACATCTGATTGGTAGCTTGTTGTACTTGACACATTATCAGCCTGATATCTATTATGCCATGAATGCTGTATCAAGATACATACAGCAGCCTCATGATATTCATTGGAAGGAAGCCAAGAGGATCCTCCAGTATATTCAGGGAACTAGGACCTACAACATTCACTATGCTACAGACTCCGAGCTAGAGCTGGTTGGATACACAGATTCTGATTGGGTGGGTGATTATATCGATCGGAAGTATACTTCCAGATATGTATTCATGTTTGGTGGTGGCCCCATTTTGTGGTCTAGCAAAAATCAGTCTTACATATCTTTATCTTCATCAGAGGCCGAGTATCGAGGAGCAGTGAATGCTTGCATCCAAGCAGTTTGGTTGCAAGGAATTCTTTTAGAGTTTGATCTTGGTAGTACTTTGTCCACTATCCTATTTTGTGACAATCAAAGTTCTAGTAAGATATCCATAGATCCAGTTACCAGGAAGAGGACCAAGCATGTAGAGATCCACATGCACTATATCAAGGAGCCAGTGCATGACAGGACCATCATTCTGCAATACTACCTGACTGATGAGCAGATTGCAGACATCTTCACGAAGAGATTTTTAGAAAAGAAGTTCACTTACCTCCGTTCACTATTGGGGGTGAGTCCATCAGGGTGATTAGACTACTTTCAGTGTTCATCTTGAGGGGGGGGGGGTTTCCCACTGGGTTTTCCATTTTTTCCTCACTTAGTTTGGTTTTGAGCATTGTTTCAGTTTCAACATTGTACAGGGTGACCTATGGCCTTAGTTGTCGGGTCCCTAGAATTTTTATGCATTTTATGTTTTCTACTCCTCCTGAGTATAGCTTAAGGGGGGGTGTTGGAGACATTTACCACCATACACACTCAATTTGGTCAATTTGGCATAGTTAAGCCACTATCCTAAGTTTTATTGACTTAATTGACATCAGAGGAGCACTAGATGACATCATCTAGATCACACCCATGCCTACCTTCAGTCAAGGAGGCTAACTTAGCTTTATCCTACATTCGGGGAGGCTAACTGGAGCACTTCGGGGGTGATCTGAGTGTCATTAATGCCCCATATTGCTAACTAATGGTTACAATTAGTTAAACATAGTAGTGAAGGAACATTCCTTCATTAAATTGATTATTTATTGATTATTTAATGAACTAGAATCAACAGGGGCGCCTCCAACCACTTCTGATGGTCAGTTACACTGCAGTTAACCTCATCAGGGTTCATTGGAGTCATTGATGCACTACCACTTGTTGGTTGGCTTGCAGATACATGTGTTTGAGCTACTTTCAGTTAGACTCAGTCATTTATTGCACTCCAACTTCAGTTAGGGCTCAGTTGAGTCAATTAGGGTTTTGATCAGTGGTTAACTTGAGTGTTGACTGTGGCTTACATTTAGTTAAGCTAGACTCACTCATTCAATTCGAATGAACTCCTTGGGAATTTGAATTGCTTTGTCATTCATGCTTGTATCATGATCATTGTATTGTATTACTCATTCTTTGTGTGAATATACAGAGTGGCTACTCATTTTGTAGCACTATTACACCATTTTCATGTCTTATTGTTATTAATCTTTGATGAGATTGTGTTTTAGTCCCTAGATTACTGAAATAGATTAATACTATGAGGTGGGATGCGGGATGCAGGATCGTGGTGTCTCAATTCCCACAGTTCCCAATCCTACAAGATAAAGTTTCCACACCGTCGATCTTCACGGGATGATTTTCCACCGTTGATCTATTCCTGATGCAGGATGCGGGTTGCAGGAAGCGAGATGGCAATTTTCATAACTTTCGATCCTGCAACTCGGGCTTTCCACACTGTTGATTTTTGTGGGTGGGTTCTGAATTATCGATTTGGTTCCAGTCTATGGGACTGTTTGGGATCGTTGATTTTCGTTGCGTTCTCTCTCCACCGTCTGATCTCCTTTGAGATCTTTCCTTGCAGATCATCGGTTTGATCAATGGAAGACAGGAGGGAGTGTGACAGTGTTGGAAATGTCGAGGAGTGGTTCACTACCATGCCCTATGTTTCGATGAACAATAAAGGTTCTCGATGAAATTTTTAATTCCACATGATAATGGGGTATGGGTACATGACATTGTGGTATCATAGCTACGGGTTACATCATTGGGCCTGGATGGGGTAGAAATAAATTCATAAAGTTGTAGGTTACAGCATTGGGCCTAGATAGGCTAGGTGACAGTAAGTAAAATGGTTTTGGTTTTGAATTACTGTGTATCTAGAAAATGGTGTTGATAACACAATTTGCAGATTCATAGTACATTTTGGAAAAGTGGTTGTTCGATTAGCCATGAGAAGCTATGACAAATATGAGGCACAAGATTCCTATGAGCGTGCGCAAGATTCTATGGTGAAAAACGTACGATATGGAAATGATGATATAGAATCTAATGGAAGGAGATTTCAAGAGATGCCTCTAGAAATTGCAGCCACCATGAGAAGCCTGATTAAATCTCAATAAGAGAAGCATCAGCTGAATGCTGCCATGCTGCAAATTTTGAGAGACATCCAGCGACGGAAGAGCTCGGGATGATGTCCACCAATTCCAGAAGGTAGTAAGAGTAGTACCAGAAGAAGGAAGAGCTATCCTAGTGATTCATATGAATCCAAAGGATCCATTAAGGATTATAGCTCTTCGTCTTATGTGGAAAAGAGAAGGAGACATTGTAGGAACAACTCACGGGATGAGTTTAAGAAGGCAAGGCTACCTATCTTCAATGGTGAGACAAAGAACAACCAAGAAGCTGAGGCTTGGCTCCTTGGGATGAGTAAGTATTTCCAAGTCGAGAACTATTCAATAAATATGAAGGATAGAGTAGCCATCTTCAATTTGACTGGTAGGGAATCCATATGGTGGGATCATTGCAGGCAAGTGAAGAAGATTAATGAGAGGAAAACTGTGTGGAAATAGTTCCAGAAGTACTTCAAGCAGAAATACCTCTCTGACAGACAATATGATGAGAATATTAAATAATTCCATGAGCTGAGATTGGGACAACAGACCATGGAAGAGTATGTGAACAGGTTCCTAGAACTATTCAGATATTTCAGGTATGTCAAGGATGAGAGGGTGAAAATCCACCGTTTCCTGAGTGGATTGTCTTAGCCTTACAAAGGGAGAATTGATTTTTATGAGCCTAGAACTCTAGAAGAAACAATAAGGAAAGATAAGTATTGATATGAGCAAAGCAGAGGAAAACCTGACTATCAGAAGACTTGGAAGGACAATAAGAATGAGAAGTCCGACCAAAGGAAGAGAGGTTTCAAACCTTCTAACTTCAGAAATCAACAGAAGCAGCTAGTTAGAGTGGTGGGAGAAAATCCAAGAGATCCACAACAGCTCAAATAACCACTCTAATGTTGGATATGTGGATGAACCCACATGCACAAGAATTTCCCACTCGATAATGAGAGTGCAAGGCCATCTTAAAACCTTCAAGGGGAAGAAACAGTGGGTCAAGTAGCGAGGGCTGTCCCTAGGATTTACGCAGTGCTGGAGGACTGCCAGGAATATCACCAGTCAGTAATGGTTGAGGTTGCAGGTAAGATTGTTGAGCAATCTGTTTCTATTTTGATTGACCCTGGTTCTACCTACAGTTACATTGCTCCTAGAGTAGTGGATATTTGTGCTTTCACTAAAGTGAGGCATATAAAATCGTGGTTACTTCAGCTAGCCACTGGAACTAAGAGAAAGGTTAGTGAAGTGGTAGAGAAGTGTCCATTAGTGATGAATGGATTGGTCACCTATGTAGATCTGAATCTTCTACCCCTTGGTTCCTATGATGTTCTAATTGGAATGGATTGGTTAGAATCTCACAGGGTAAATCTTGACTATTACCAGAAGAATTTTTAATGCATGGATGAAGCAGGGAACCCAAGAGTGGTAAGAGGCATTCCAAAGGTGATTTCAGTGAGGCAGATTTCAGAAATGCAGTTGAAGAAGTTTTGTAGGAAAGGTTTCCAGTTGTATGCAACTCATATTTTGGAGGCAACATAAAATGAAACTCTTAGGTTGGAGGGCTTCCGTGTATTGCAGGAATTTAGGGATGTTTTTCCTGATGATATTCTAGGGCTTCCTCCAAATAGGGACATTGATTTCACAATTGAACTTGTGCCAGGAGCAGCACCAGTTTCCAAGACACCCTACAGAATGACTACGTCAGAAATGTTAGAGCTGAAGATGCAACTGCAAGAGCTGTTGGAGAAAAAGTATATCAAGTCGAGTGTGTTCCCTTTGGGAGCACCGGTTCTATTTGTAAAGAAGAAAGATGGTACACTCAAATTGTGTATTGATTATAGACAGATGAACAAAGTCACAGTAAAGAACAAGTATCCTTTGCCTAGGATTGATGACCTATTTGATCAAATGAGAGGAGCAAAGGTATTTTCCAAGATTGACTTGAGGTTCGGTTACCATCAGGAGAGAATAAAGGATAAATACATTCATAAGAAAACCTTCAGAACAAGGTATAGACATTATGAGTTTGAAGTGGTACCATTTGGTCACACAAATGCACCAGCTACATTTATGTACCTTATGAATAGTGTCTTCAGCAGGTATTTGGACAAGTTTGTTCTTGTTTTCCTTGATGACATTATTGTTTATTCTAAGAATGAGGAAGAACATGAAGAGAATTTGAGATTGACATTACAATTGCTTAGGGAGCATCGATTGTATGAAAAATTGAGCAAGTGTGACTTCTATAGAGATAGAATTTAGTACTTGGGTCACATGATCTTAGAAGAGGGTATATATGTAGACCATGACAAGATTGAAGCCATTATGAATTGGCCTACTCCAAGAAATGTGACATATGTGATATCTTTTATAGTACTTTCAGGATACTGTAGGAGATTCATTGAAGGATTCTCCAAGGTTGCACATGCCATTTCTTCTTTGCAAAAGAAGGGCATAAAATTTGAATGGACAGTGAGGTGTGAAGAAAGCTTCCAGTGGTTGAAGAATATTCTCACAAGTGCACCATTTTTTAAAGTTGGAGACCCAGCGAAATATTTTGTGGTGTGTATTGATGCATGTGGTCAAGGTATTGGAGGAGTCCTTATGCAAGACAATGACATGATATGTTATGAGTCTAGAAAGTTGAAGGAACATGAGAAGAACTATGCTACTCATGATTTGGAACTTGCATCCATAGTACATGCTCTCATGATGTGGAGGCATTACTTGATGGGTAGAATATTTGAGCTAAGGACATACCATTGTGGTCTGAAGTATTTGTTTGATTAGCCTACTCTGAATGCTAGGTAAGCCAGATGGATGGAGTTTTTATGTGAGTTTGATTTTGAGATCAAGCACATAAAGGGGAAAGAGAATAAGGTAGATGATGTGCTCAGCAGGAAGGTGCAGGAACTGCATGTGGCATTCGTTAGTGTTTGCCAATCGGAGTTGAGGCAGTAGATTATTAATCATGTTGCTGAAGATGAATTGTATGTGTGACAAATTGCAGCAGCAAAGCCTTGAAAAGAGGTATGAGGGATATAACTTGGAAGAAGATGGACTTCTTACTTACAAGAACCGAATTTACATTCCAAATGTAGTAGATTTGAGGAGAGTTGTTATGGACGAGATCCATCAAGCTCCATATTCTGGTCACCTAGGATATCAAAAGACAATTGCTATAGCTATAAAGCAGTACTTTTGGCAAAGAATGAAAAAGGACATGGCTGAATACATTTCTAGGTGCGTGAAATGTTAGTAGGTGAAGGTTGAGCATCAACACCTAATGGGTTGTTGCAGCCTTTGCTAGTTCCTGAATGGAAATGGGAAGTTATTTTCATGGATTTCATTATAGGATTTCCAATGACTTGGAGACAACATGATTTCATCATGGTTGTGGTGGAAATGTTGACAAAGGAAACACATTTTACACCGGTTAAGTCTATGCATAAGACTGATAACAATGCAAAGATCTTCATGATGGAGGTTTTAAAATTACATGGATTGCCAAAGGCAATAGTCTCTGACAAAGATGTCAGTTCACTTCCAATTTTTGGAAGTGGTTGTTTACGGATTTGGGTACAAATTAGCTGAACTTCAGCACTGCCTACCATTGTCCTACTGATGGGTAGACAGAGACGGTAAATAGGGTTCTTGAAGACATGCTTCACATGTACATGATGGACAAACCAACCAAGTGGGAAGATTCTTTACACCTGGTAGAGTTTGCTTATAACAATGGACAACAAGCATTCTTGGGGATGAGCCCATATGAAGCTTTGTATGGCAGGAGGTGTAGGACACCAGTGAACAGAGTTGTGATTGGTCCAGAATTGGTCAAGGAGATGGAGCAGGAGGTTGTAAATATCATGAAGAATATGAAGGCATCCCAGGACAGATAGAAAAGCTATGCTGATAAGCATAGGGTGAACAGAGAGTTCAGTATTGGGGATCATGTTTACCTCAGAGTGAGGGAAAAGAAGTTTTCCTTGAATCTTGGGATTTGTGCCAAGCTATCACCTAGATAATGGGGGTCGTTCGAAGTGCTTGAAAGAATAGGGCCAGTTGCATATAGACTTGCATTTTTTGCTAGCACTAGGGTTCATAATGTTTTTCATGTTTCTTTTCTTGAGAAATATATAAATGACCCTATCCATGTGATAAATTGGGATGTGATTCAAGTGGAACCCAAGGGAGAGTTCTGAATCGAGCCAATGCACATCCTTGACAGGAAGGTCAACATGCTCCAGAATCGAGCCATATGACATGTAAAGGTGCAGTGTGAGCACTACGGTCTTGAAGTGGCTACATGGGAGCTGGAGGATTCCATGTGATTGGGACATCCATTTTTGTTCAAATATGCGGAGCACTGAGGCGATGCTGGTGTAGCATTTTGTTCAATTTTGTAAGCACTGAGGACAATGCTATTGAAGGGGGAGGGAAATGTAACACCCTAGTTTTGACCCTGTTGTATTAATGTATATGATGTAAATATTATATTGAATCATGACAAGGATATCAAGTCCAAGGCCCTATTATTGATTAAAGTTTGGTATAGGCAATCATGGTTGATGCCTATGGTTTCCGTGTTAAGTCAAGCACGTTTGTAAACATCATGTAAATATGCAAATTAATGAAAAACTCACATCCAACTATGTCAATACAATGAGTAATGAGATGGGGGAATCATCTTCCCAAGGATAAGGGGGTGGGAATGTTAACCTTGAGCCAGTTTGGGGAAAATCCATGTGTCATGGGGAGAACGCATCAAAACTGTCAACTACCCTCTTTCTTGTCTTCTTTTCCCAACCATTTATTATGCCAAAAGGTGGTTGAGGTAGTTATTTCTTGGAAGGGGAAGAGTATGGAAAATTTGAATTGGGCAGAGCACCTAGTTTTGGAATGTCGTGTTTTTATTGCATGGACAAGAAAACACTAGAACTATATGCTAGTGTTGACCCACAGGTTCACGTTTTGGATTTACTCTCATGTTTTGAGAGCCGCAAGACGTTCTTGTTCGTTCATCATTATTCACCACCATGTTCATTTTCCCAAGGGCATGACATTGTGATATGATCGAATCTTTTCCTGTGTGTATCCTTCAAGTTCTGTGAGTGTTTTCCCTTGGAAAGACTATGATTGTTGTGTTGCAACATTGTCTTAAAATACAGAGTATATGAGACCCTGTTACTCGTGTTCTAGAGTAAATCCGATGTTGTGGAGTCTCCCTGTGGTTGTTATGTTCTGCACCTTGGTTTGGGTATGAGATATGTACAAGGCTTAGGAATGGGAGAGACATAGAATATGCTTGATAAACCTAGTGTGGAACCTCATGATAAGATAAGAGTGGATGGTAAACCTGCTATGCACATCCTGATGAGCACTGGAAGGGAAGGTGTATCCTGAGGGACTGTGGAGCAGAGAAGGGGACAATTCCTTATGTTGGGTGTGTATGCAGTGGGGAAGCCATGATAGATAGGTCTTGTGAAGGTGTTCTTATCTCTGTAGATGAGGTCACTAGCTTAGAAGTTCTTCCTTCTCGTTGCCTTGGTAGCCTGATAAACCCAATGGGAAATATGACTTGGATGGTATCCTGATAAACCCATCTGTTGGCTTGGCTATGTCTTGTTGTGTTTGACCTGGTGAGTAACCTTTGGCTGGATAGTCTGATAAACCCAACTACGAATGCTGGATTGGATACTTAGCCTGATAAACACAGTGGTGATATGGCTTGATTGTGCACAGTCTGATAAACCCATCTGTTGTCATGACTGGTCCGTAAAGGTGAATGTTGGATTGAATGTGTTTAGTCTGTGATACCCAACTTTGAGATTGATTGGTTGAGTGGCTTGTGAAACCCATCTGTTGGAATTTTTTACCATGACCCATCTGTTGGAATGTTTTACCATGCGACTTGATAAACCCAACCATGTTGGCTTGGCTGAGTGTTATTGCACATTGGCTATGTATGAGTCTGCTAGTGTTCCCTTATTCCTTGATGAAATAATGCCCAACTCAGGGGTGGCAGTGTCTCTGAGAGATTGATGAGCGCACTAGCCTATGGTTGGGTGGAACGTTGCAGGGACATAGTTGGTTGCAGGACAAGTTCTGTTCAAGACAAGTGTTCTTTTCTATGATATTTTCTGCAATTGTATTTCTTGTATTTTAAATTGCTTGATAGAATGTGATGAACATGTTGCTGTGTTAAATTGATGCATTGTTACTTTGAATAACTGCAATTATAGGCATCTATGTATGTTTTCCCTCAATGCATTTTGAACTAAGTTGCAGGATAGATTGTCCACATCGGTAATGGCCTAAATGATAAGATTGGTTCAAGACTTCAGTTAAAAAAAAGTTGAGTTTCCTGCTAGAAATCTCCATTTGCGTAGTTTGCAGGATGCAGGATGCAAGTTTGTAGATTGTGGTTTCTGCAATTTCCCCTTTCGTAGCTTCCCTTCTACAACTTACAAGATACGGGATGTCTTTTGGAGAATTACGACTTTCCACACTTTTCATTCTGCAACTATCCTCTATGATGTGAGCTGCAGGATGTAGCATGTGGGATCGTGTTGTCACGATTCCCATAGTTCCCAATCCCGCAAGCCAAAGTTTCTGCACCGTCAATGTTTGTGGGATGATTATATGTCGTTGACCTGTTCCTGATGCAGGTTGCAGGAAGTGAGATGGTAATTTTCGTAACTTCTGATCCCACAACTCGGGCTTTTGACACCATTGATTTTTGCGGGTGGGTTCTGAATCGTTGATTTGGTTCCAGTCTACAGGACTATTTGGGATCGTTGTTTTTCATCGCGTTATCTCTTTGCCATCTGATCTCCTATGAGATCTTTCCTTTCAGATCGTTGAACTGATCAATGGAATACAAGAGGGAGCATGACAGTGTTGGAAATGTTGAGGAGTGGTTCGCTACCATGTCCTGTGTTTCGATGAACACTAAAGGTTCTCGATGAAATTTTTAACTCCGCATGATAATGGGGTATGGGTATGTTATCAGGAATTCTCAACTAGTGCAGACACTTCCTGTTCCTCTATAATGTAAGACAAAAATATAGAATAAAAATACACAACAACATATCCTTTCCTTAAATAATCAAATCAATTAACATAAAACACATTATACCTCAGCCTGAGATCTGTTTGTCTTCTCTCTAGAAAGTCTTTGCAACGGTCTAGTATCTGCAAAAGAGATCACAAGACAAACAAAATTGATGAGAACATCATGATAATTGACTATCCATATTGGTGATCAAGGAATCCAATAATATTTAATTACAAACACTACAATCAAATATAGGAAAGGGAAATGTCTTTGTACTAATATATGGATGAGAAAGAAGTACAACCAAAAGCCTTGATGTCGATGGATTCTATCTCAATCAAGAATGTCTACAATCTCCTATAAATATGAAGACCTCTCCAAACACAAGCCACCTCTACTTTGCCTCTAATTCAGACTTCAAACTAGCATCATAATGATGTTTTTTTTGGTCTCCCCCACTCTCTTCATGAAGGATCCATTTATAGGCCTAGAACTCAAGAGATGACTCGGAAAAAGGATAAAATGAGATCCCTATAGGTGAGGGAGGTGAATTCCACCTCTCCCAGGCATATAGGAACTAATTCCATGAAGGATTCTGTATGGAATATTCTAGAAACATCTCTTTTTTCCTTTTAACTGACCACCGACGCTTTTAACAGAACTATCAGGAGCGTCGACCTAGGGTTTTTTTCAAAGGAGAGGGAAAACGATGCCTTTCTCTCAACTGGGTCTGGTGTCAGCGACGCTCTGTGCAAAACACCAAAAAGCGTCGTCCCCTCTACGGAAAGGAAAAAAGTGACCAAGGTGACTTATGCTTGGCTTTTTGGGAGGTAAAAGGGGAAAGTGAAATTCTCATGGATGTTGCTAAGCAATGTGAGATTTCCAGATGCAACATAATGCCCCCCAAAGTATGAAGCTAGAAGAAAGTGATAGGTGAAATACTTTGCAGGTTTTCCATCTAATACAAATGCAAAGAGAGATAGACTCATATAGGACCAATAACTGACTTTATCTGACCCAATCATAGCTGTGGACCAATACATTGCAGATCTATGATGATGACAATGCCATGGCTACTAATGATACACTGTAGGTCCATGAATAAATTTTACATGAAGTAGGACATAGCTCTGAGATATACGAATTAGATCTATGCCTCTCAATCTCAGATATAGAACACAACCACCAAACATACAATGTGGATCCATCTCATGATTGTGAATGATCTCCAAATGCAACCTGAGCATAGGCAATGATGATGAGAAAGCCTAACCACTCAAGGTCTTCATCCTGATGTCCAAACGATACGAATCTAACCATGTGATTAAAATTTCTTGATGTCAAACATGGTAGAAACCACTTGATTACCCATAAATAATGTAAACTGTTAACAAGTGTGAGGGTAATCATCATTGATGTCAATGATCCCCAAGGTATCTCAGTACATACCATCGAATGTGAATAAAGGACTTGAATTCGAACACTCAATGAGATATTTCAATCAAGATTCAATGATGTAAACTCATGTCGAAAGTGAGGTAACTTGCCATTGAGGCATGCAGGCCCAAGGTATTGTCTTGGTTTCTAAGTCTAATTCTTGGATAATGATTTGAAGTCGACAGGAATAGACTTGTCATAGGAGGGCCATGATGATTCCCACATCAGTGACACAAAAATAGGAACAAAAGTTGATTTGAAGTAACGAACTAACTCAAACAATGACTCACTCTTAAGGAAAAATGAAGTTAATGATGAGTTATGTTTCTAGGAGAGACATCCTTTGAACAATTTGATGGCACGACACATGACTTGGAATATTTGACTTAAACGACAATAGAACCAGGTGTAATGCAAGGAATTTGAAAAAGTATTCTTTGAATTGACTCAAAGGAGTCAGGTGACTCACAAAAGTGGATCGACTCGGAGACAAGGTGAAAAAACCAACTGTTCAGATATGCAGATGCAAACAGGTGCCATGTTCAAAGGTGGACTGTAGAGTACTTCCATATAAACAAAATGAAAACCATTCCCCTTTCCTTCAATTTCTCCACCTCAAAAGATGAGTGCCTCTTTTCATTTTTACGAGTCCAAAGAGGGTAACAAACACTCGTTGAAGCTTATCAAGCGATGAGTCCATTCTCATATTTTTCACGAACTTGAGAAAGGAAGGGTTCATTCACAAATAGGGTCTTTCATCGTGTAACTTTATGAGATCGACAAAAGAAAACTGATTTGTTGTTTCATGTTTAGAGAGTCTGAAATGTCTAAGAAGAATCCAAAAGGTCCTTTTTCGTGAATAAGGCTAGTCATTCTGAAAAAGAGATAACCTACCCTTGACTAGTCGACCGTTTTGATTATTTTACAAGCATGAATGCAACAAGTTTGCTTGGAAATCTTTTTGTGTTTTGAGGAGATTGAAAAGAGCTTAAATATAACTCCCAAACTAGGTTCCTTTTTCATAATCCACATTTTGATGAGTTTGAAAAAGAGAAAAAGTATACTTGACACCTTTCTACTGGAATTTTAATGAGCATGTAAAAAGTGTAAACGACTCTTTGTACTTTTTTAGTTCTTCTCTAAGCTCGAAAAAGACAAAAATGGCTTAAATCGTAACCATGACCCAATATTCACATGCAAAAACTCAAAAAACACCATTAAAAGCCATTTTTTCAAAACTATAGGAAGTAAAAAATAAAAACCCACTTTTACCAAAATAATTTGGATTTCAAAATTAAATAAATTACAATGTATTTTTGAAAACTCCAAACATTCTATAAATAGAAAGGGTAGGTAAGTTATTTTTACCAATTGGTTTTTACCATTTGGTGAGTTTTGGAAGTTGGCTTTGATAGCAAGAGTTCCTTCAACGATTTGGAAAGGGAATTCTACTTCTTTGTTGCTTCATTCTCCATAGAAGAGGTAAGCATTTGGTCCTTCTCTCTTTCTATGTCCAATAAATGTCATTTTGTCTCTTTTGCATTATTTAATTCCAAGTTCTTAAAATGTTTTTTATGATTTGAAAGTAAGAGAGATGATAATTTATCCTTTGGAAATGATAGGATAGAGTATTAAACGTCCTAATAGGAATTTTGAACCACATTAGAAGGAAAAATTTTCTTCTTTTTAAGGTTTTTGGCCATCGGACAGTGCCCCCGACAATGCTCTATCAAACTGGGACAGGAGCGTCGTCGATGCTCTGTCCACAAATGATAGGCGCCTGGCACTCTACACGTCAAAGGTAGAAGCACCGCGATACTCTATGCGCGAAGGTTAGTAGCGCCGCAGGGCAAAAGAGAAGAAAAAATAAAACCCTAGACCACCAGAAAAACCAATTTTTTCATGTTTCTTATATTTTTTTGCAATTTATAATGTCATTTGTATTTCTTTCATTTAGCCATGATATACTTTCTAATTATGAAATTTACATGTCACAGGTTCATCATGGTAATTTGGAAACAAAGCGAACATGAAGTCCTAGACAACCAGGATGCAAATGATCCAACCACCATTGAGGCTCTACGGAACTGCGGGCTCCTTAAGTATTTCTGGATACCTTGAATGAAAGCACATGTTCGATTACTAGAGTACATCATAGACATGTGGGATCCTGAAAAAGAGCATTTTTAGGTGGGAATCCACATCCTGCCTATAGAGATCGAGGATATTTAATTTCTGACCAGTTTATCTATGAGGGGAATCCTTGTAGTTCTATCGGGAGCACGAGGGGGAGAAGGCTCCCTGGATGATATCATTGATCAACATTGATCATTGGGTACAAATTCCCAATCGAGAAAGCTACAGATCAAATCTCTAGTGGATCTCCCCTTGAGGACAATAGTGTATACCATTGTCAAGGTGGCAGGTACTAGGGCTTCCCACCTTACCAGCAGATCTTATATGCTATATGCTTTGCAGTGCATGGAGCCCACTATCTTCAATTGGTGTGAAGGCTTGCTGGTGTGTCTATAGAGTCAACTAAACAAGTGCAAAAGAGGAACTCTGAAGCAGTTTGGTTACGGAGCAGTGGTGGTGTCTTTTATCTTACAGCGGGTATCTCACATGAGGCCCCAGGTGACTATTAGCAGAATTGATCCTGGGGATCTGAGGATGCTTGCATGGGTGACAACCATGCCTCACCTTGGAGGAAGAGGGCCTGAATTCACTTATGGTTTTGGGTTCTTTCTCTAGCTGAGAAACCAGCTACTTATGGTGGTGGATTATTCCTTTGAGGGGGCAGAATTCCGAAATGACCTAGAGCTAATCTTACTTGAGGGGGAAGTGTGGGATGACCGAGGTAAGAAGACATTATCCACTTATGCTTTTTGAAATTTTATATTTATTTCATTTTTATTTTCTGTAGTACTGAGATAATTTTTTTTTTCATGCAGACATTGGATCTGTCCATCTAGCTGGGATGCCGCCTATTGCTAGACGAGCGGGTACCAGGGATATGATGGTGTACCGCTCCGAAGCTCAGGAAGAGCTCAGAGATCTTGAGGAGAACCTACAACACTTGACTATGGGTATCCCTAACATGACAACTTATGAGGTACCTAGGCGTTATTAGCACCATACTACATGTGTCTTTGGACTATTCTCTAGGCTAACTCGCAGAGTGTCCCAAGCCTTTTCATGGTACCATGAGCATCATGAGGATTAGTATACCTTGATATTCACTTTTTGTATATGTATTACTAAAATCTTCGAAGTTTCATATTTTTCCCTATGTATATGTATTATGATCTTTTTATGGTCCTGAATGGGCACCGAAAGCTAGAGATGTTTCAGTCCAAATTTTGTATCTCGGTGCTACAAATTTATATATATATATATATATATATATATATATATATGAAAAACCTTTATATTTATAGTTGTGTGTGGAAAATGTGATGTGTAGAATGATTTATCTACTTATGTATTTACATATGTTTATATGTTTCACATGGACTTTTAAGTATGAGCAATATGTCAATCCAAGACATAGTTAGCTAGGGAATCTTCCACAACATTTAAACGTCTTGGGATGTGATGATATGTAACTTGCTCAAAATACCTCTCTAACAACCTAACTCTTTGGAAAGTATGAAGAAGTAGGGTATTTCAAATGGTGTAGACTTGGTTAAGCTGTTGAAAAACTAGTTGAGAGTCTAGGTAAACCCTAATTTCCCTTACATCATTAGCTAGGGCTTCTGTCAACAATCCAATGATGGCTTGATATTTTGCTAGATTGTTGGTAGAGGGACCTAAAAGAATACCCCCTGAACTCACCATCTCACTTGTAGGAGAGTACAGTATCCATGCTACTGATGCAAGGTTAAGTGTATATCGATGAGCACCATCAACAAAACCAATGAAGGAAGTCATTTGTCCATCAGGAAAAATACATGCATAATTAGGGTTTTATGAAAAAACACATTTTGAACCACACAAAAGACACACCTATCAAAGCTTAAGACACACAACAAACTATAAACAATGTTTACAAAGACCCTATGCTAGATGACCTAGGCATAGTATCTTTTGAGGGAGGTCCCATTTCGGGGCTCTCCCAAAGGTATCATGTCATAATTAACCAAATCATATGCTCCTTTCTCTAAAACACAATTGACAATATAAGGCCCATTCCACATAGACTCAAATTTTCCTGCCCCTAGCTTGTCATGCTTTTGGTCATAGGTTAAAACTAGATCTCCTTCATTGAAGGAACGGGGTTGGACAGTCCTTTCATATTGAACTTTCATTATTCGTTTATGTGTCTCATTAGATAAGGAAAATCACGTTTAGTTTTATCAAATTTGTTTAGATACATGAACCTTTCTTCATCTATAGTGGTGTTGGGTAATAGTTCCACAGCAAGTTTTAACGAAGGGATCTCACATTCTATCGGGAGAGTAGCTTCTAGTCTATATACTAGTTGGAAGGGTGTAAAACCGATGGAAGTTTTGACAGTAGTCTTATAGGCCCAGAGTGCAGAGAAGAGCCATAAATTCTAGTTTGACTTGGCTTGCCCTATCATATTCTGAAGTATTGGTTTTAATACTTTGTTTATAGCCTCAACCTAGCCATTGGCCCGAGGATAGTATGGTAGAGTTATCGTGACGAAACCCTAATTTTACACTAAGCTCTGCCATCATCTTGTTTTGGAAATGTGACCCATGGTCAGTCACAATGGCCCTAGGAATCCCAAATTTCGCAATGATAATATGGTTAAATAAGAATAATGCATCTATCTTACCATCTTTATCATATGTGGGAACTGCCTCAGCCCATTTTGTAAAATAGTCCACAGCCACGATAATGTAGGGATGCCCCTCCACTGAGGTAGGTCTACAATGCAAGAAGTCTATGCCCCATTTTGCAAAGGGGCCAACTACTACAACGGGATGAAGTGAAGCTGGATGTGTGCATTTCTTGGAAGTAAACATTTGACATGGTCGGTATTTCTAGATTGTTTCAATATAATCTTTGAAAATAGAAGGCCAGAATTACCCGACATGCAAGATTTTCTAGGCAGTAGCCAACCTAGAGAGATGACCGCCACAAGCTCCAGCATGGCAATCATTCAGAATGGTCTCAGCCTATTCATGTGTAAGGAAATGTCATAAGATAGAGTTAACAACATAGTGATATAGGGTATCATTCAGAATAATATAGCTTTTGGCCTGGTGGCGAATGCGACGATGTTCATCTTGAGAGGCAGTAGGCTGGAATTGTAAGGTCTCGAGATACAAAATGATATCTCTGTACCATGGATCATTCATACTAATGAGAAACAATGATTCATCAGGCAATGAATCAAAGGGATTTGTAGTCTTAGTAGTATGAGGAAGGTCACATATAATATCTTCAAAAGCGAGGGACTTCTTTTGGTGAATTCTAGCTCAAACTCTTGGAGAATAACAATCCAACATTATTATTTCCCCCCAAGCACTTGCCGTGTGAGAACATAGTACATGGGGTTGGAATCCGTGTAAATAATGGTGGTGTGGAGTAGAATATAATGATGAAACTTCTGGACCATGATGACCATGGCCAGAGCAAGCTTCTCCACATGTGAGTATCAAGTTTCAGAGTTGAGAAGACTCTTACTAGCGTAATAAATCAAATGTTCTTGGTCATGTTCATCTGTTTGAACAAGGACCATGCCTATAGTAGAAAAGGATGCAACCACATACAAGGAATAATCCCTAGCATAATTTGGTGGTTGCAACACTGGTGCATGGGAAAGTGCATGTTTAATATGGTCAAATGTGTGTTGCGTCAAATCATCTTAGAAAAAAGGGGTATCTTTCTTGAGCAACCTCATGAAACTATGTGTCCTTTTTGCATAATTGTAGACGAAATGACGTAGAAATTTTTCCTTCCCTTGCAAACTTTGGAGTTCAGTTACGTTCGTGGGAGCAGGTAGGGCTAAGATAGCTTCAATTTTCAAGGGATCTATACAGATTCCATCTTTGGAAACAATAAAACCAAGAAGTTGTCTAGCTTCTACACAAAAAACACATTTATGGGGATTTAGAAGAATATTAAAATGACGACATCGAAGAAACAAGGATCTTAGGTGATCGACATGAATATCTTGCTACTTGGAATGAGTAGTCAGGTGGTTAAGATAGGGTTACACAACATGTTTAATGTCATGAAAAGCATATGACATGGCCCATTGGAATGTCGCACCAGTTTTCTTTAAACCGAAAGGAAGTTTACGATAAAAGAAAGTTCCCCAAGGGAAAATGAATGTTGTCTTGTGTTGATCTGATGGGAGAATTTCAACCTAATTATAGCTAGAGAAGCCATCCATAAAGGAAAAAATAATGCTTTTGGCACAGTTATCGATTGATCGATATAGGGAGTGGAAAAGTTGTCTTTTGGACAAGCTCGATTCAAATCCCTAAAATCCATACAAACCCTAATAGTACCCTGTTTTTTGTTCACAGGGACTATGTTGGACACCCATTCAGTTAATGGTACGGGGTAAATGAAACCAGCCTTGAGAAGTTTCTCAACTTCTTCTGTAATAGCGGTTTCTTTTCTTGGATGAACCTATCATAGTTTCCGACAGACTCACTTGGCATCATGGTAGGTTTTGATTTCATGTACAATGATAGAGGTATCAATACCTGGCATTTATTCATATGTCCATGTAAAGACATCTCTAAATTCCTTGAAAAGGGTCGTGTATGTTTTAGCCTCTTCAGGTGAAGATTTCTGTCCTATGAAAATGTTCTCGGAAACACCAAGTTTCATTGATATGTCTACAGGCATAGTTTTTGTAATGTTGCATAAGTTTCCTTCAAAATTGACACTATGATTGAGGATCAGAGACTGAGGGTTGAGGACTATATCAGATGAAACCGTAGAGGTGAAGTGGTCTTCGACGATATGGCAAGGAGAAAGGAAAGAAGATTTGTGATGATAATCTTCGCAAGGCATCTCTTCTAACGACATAACTTCCATAATAGATTTGTATGTAGGAATTGTGTGTGAAAGATAATCTAGAGATGGGGAGGGGTTGTCGAGCCAGTATGGCATGTGATAGCAGTCTGAGGCCACCAAGAAGTGATCATTGATGGGGCAATCACTGGTAGCTTGGATTGCATTGTAAATTTCCTCGAAAGGGGAAAATGATGTTGAGTCATCATCAATTGCTTTTCCTTTGTCTATATGAGAGGTAGAAATCATGTTAATAGATGCAGGTTATGAAGCAGGAGGAGGATCAGATGAGGGAAATACTCACATTAGTGAAGAATATTTGATAAGAACTACTCTAATGTCCTTATATTGTGGGTTATTCAGGAGCGGAACGCTATTTGCATCATTTGTAATTGCACGAGGTGTAATGAAATCTAACTAATCAATAGTAACAATCTTTCCTTGGAATGGGAACTGGACGATCCGAAAAATGGTTGATGCTACAGCTTGCATAGCATAAAACTAGTTACGACCTACGAGTAAGTTGTAATCCAAAGGAGCGTCGATGACTTAATTATGAATGGAGACTAACTTTCCCCCCAGTTCAACATGGATGGAACGTAGTAATCCATAGGGTTGAAAGTTGTGACCATCAAAATCCTTAAGGGTGGTAGGGGAACGATTGATTTTCAAAGAACCAATGGCTCTCTAGCAAGATAAAGACATAACTGATGTAGAGGCACCCTCATCTAAAATGGTATGATAGATAGTATTTCTAGCAATCTTGGTAGCGATCTGGAAAGTTAATTGATGTGAGAGTCTTGTCTTGAAATCATCCAGTTTGAAAGTGATGACATTGCTATTCTCAGGATACATAACTCCAAGGGCAGTAAGAAACTTTTTCTGTTGATTTGGGAAAGTTTGAAGTGCCTCTAAAGCCAACATAGTGCAAGGTACCTGGGCCAAATATTCAACAATATTATAATATTGCGAGGCATGAGTGTTTGGATTGATTATGAACTTACGTAGAGTACCCTTTGGTGGACGGAAAATTGCTTCTGGAATATGCTTTTCAATATGAATACCATTATTAGGAGGAGGTGTGGAAGTTAAGGATTTTTCAAATGGAACATAATCAGGTTTCTTTTCCAGAGGAGGGTCATAAGTGTGTGGTCTTGTATTTAAATTAACTGTTTCACTAGACATCATTCGAACTTCATCAGTGGAGGAAGAAGTTTAGATTAAGGACTTATGATTAATTAATTTCTATTGGGAAGGGAAAGGATCTTTAAAGACTATTGGGGTGGGTGAAGTTTTCAAAAAATTACTAACTCCTCACGACGAGGACATTCTTTTGTAAAATGGTCACCTCTGTAGATTAAACAAGGAAATTTTACCTTTCGCTTACCTTTTGAATCAAGATTTGAGTTCTGTGTTTTGTTTCCTTCTTGTTGATTATCAAGTTTTTAATATTGATTTTTTCCTTTATTATTTCCACTAGAAGATTAATTTGATTGGATCGTGTTTACTTCAACGGAAGTAACATGAGAGGGTGCAACTTTGGTATATGGTGTTGGTTGATTTGACGGAGTGGCATTTTGATTTTGTTTCCTAGAAGATTTTGCCACTGTTTGTGTTTGAACTGAACCAAGTATGCCATCAGTAGGTGGTTCAGTTGTGGGTCTTGATGGATCAGTTGTAGGTTGAGGAGCATGGGGAATCAGATCATACATAGTACCTAACTGGGAGTAAACCAAGTCTAGGTACTGAGCACAGTTAATAGATTGCTCCTTAGTAATAACGCCTCCCATGGAAACATCTCTAGCAATAGGTGGAAGTAAATAATTTGTAAACCAATCAGTGAGCAACTGATCAGGAATGGGGGCCTTAATTAACCTTCATCTTCATCTCCATTCATGGATATGATCGAAGATGTGAGTCAATGTGGTTTTTTGAAGCAAATTCAAAAGGTCTGTACCTGTTTCATATCAGATTGGGAATTGAAAGTGTGTTAAAAATGCCATTGCTAAGGCATTGAAGTCCCAAAAAGAGTGTTGTGGTAACTCGATGTACCACTTTGTGTCAATACAAGTGAGGGTTCTTTGAAAAATCCTTAGACAAATTGAACCATCTATCAAATAATTAGATGAAAATCATAAGTGAAATGTCATCACATGGTTTTTTGGATCCTCACTGGGTTTACCATCACACTTGGGTATATCTGAAGGCAGCTTTACAGGAATGGCATGCCAAGAGGGGTCATGATGGAATGGATCATTTATCAATATTGACAAGTATGGAAGATCTAAAGTAGAGAAAAATGGTAGTTGTTGATTTGGTTGTGGATATTGGTAGTACTGATATGGAATTTGCTGACTAGTAGGACCATATGTTGATTGATAGATGGGTATGGATGATGCCCCCAAGTTTGTTGAAAAGGGTGTTGATTTCCAGAATTTCCATAGTGAGATGGGCCACCTTAGGGAGGGGGTCCTCCGGAAGGTGGTGTTGGTGGTCCTCTAGGTGGTGGTGGTGGTGGTCCTACAGGAGGTGGTGGTGGTGGTCGTTCACCTCCAGACGGTGGTGGCGGGCCTCCAGGTGGTGGTCCTCTAAATGGTCCAACAAGTCCTCTAGGAGCTCCAGGAGCTCCAGGTCCTCTAGGTCCATACGGTGATCCTCCAGGGGGGTCCACCATATCCTTTAGTAGTATTAACAAAAGCTCCTCCATATGACGGAAAATTAGACCAATTGGGTTGTCCCCAAGGTACAAAAGAATTCCCAAGGTAGGGAATTCTGGGATAAATAGTCACTGACGATGGTTGTTGATACACTTGATTGACCATAGGTGGCTGAGTTCCTGGATAAGTATATCCCCAAGAAGCTGGATTATTGACAGGTTGCACCCCTAAGGGTTGTATTAAACTAGATGGTGGGGGGAACAACATTAGTATTAGTAGGAGGGATGACTACTACAGGTTGTGCTACAACTACAACTTGTCCTGAACTAGCAATAATTCCACTGACATATGACGTAACTCGCATTGGGGGTTTCCCACCGGTGTTAGAGTGTGCTAACATAACTTGATTTGTGGACTTCCCCCCAACCATGATTGGTATGGAAGGCCTAGTAATGGGGACAGTATGTGAGACTATGGGATTGTCATTTGGACCTGGATTACCTTGAAATGGAACTTCTTAAATAGGACCTAACACTTGAGCTAGTGAATGATATCCTTCAGGCCATGGGTTGCGAGAAGTCTCACCATAGGTTGGATGACCTTCAGGAGAAGGTTTAATTTTAGATAAAGGCCAAGGATATTTATTATGGGGTAAACGAGCCAACATAGTTTCATAATGAGACATAGGTGGAGGAATTATTCTTTCCACTCTCTCTAAAAAGTTGCGAGCTAGATTGAGAGATGCGTTAATTCTTCTCTGTTCCTCCTCTCCCAAAGGAGGATTCCCTGGTGAAGGTCTGATAACTCTGAATTCGGTAATATCTTGGCCCATAGAAGTCCTCTAAAAATGAGCATCTGGGACATAATTTGGTGGAGTAGGACTATCGATACGGCCCTCCAATGGCGGATGCACAAAAACATCAGCTGCAGGAGGGAGTTGAACCAAAGGATTTGTAAAAACAATGAAATCTTCTCTGGTTTCACTAGCTAGGGTAGTTCCTACAGGAACATTAGTAGAAGTTGGTTGTTCCATGGTTACCCCTTCCTGTCCTTCCATGGTAGGAGGAGAGTCAGAAGATAAACCCTATAATCTATGAGATTGATGTCTCACAAGTCGCTCAGCCATGGTGGTTGCCAAAGTTACCTAATCTAGGTCAAAAAAGGAGAAAACACACAAAAAAACCTACGTAGTGCTAAAGGTCACAAGCAAACTTAAGTGATAGGACGGGTTTAGAATAGCCAGTCTCTCACCAGGATTGTCAAGCAGGTGCAAATCACGATACACCTCAGGGGTACAGGCGTAGTGGTCTCCCTGAATGTTGTTTTCGGTGTATTTATCCACACAATATGACCAAAAGGATTTTTTTAGATAGTTAGGGTATTGTAGTAGGGTCTCTCGATATATGCAAGGTATGTGGGAGCTCAAATTGGTAGTAGTGCATTCTAATTCACAACCGTTCACAAGGGGCCTTCCGATATACAATCGAGTATATGAAGTACCTTTCAATATACCTCAAGGGTACGTGAAAGGCTGTTCGATATACCAATGGTACATGGGAGAACCGCGCGAGTCTCGGGTTGTAGTGCGGAAATGTAACAATAGATCCTACACTTAATGATGTCCGAACATGTCACTAACCTATCACTCAAGTTTCTATACAATTTTAGACCTAAATCTACCATTAATTTTATCTGGATGATTAGGTGAATGTTATCTCCAATAATGCAAATTAATCTAAATGTAGATGCACTTTTTGGCTTCGATGGGAACTAACTAGGGTAAGGAAGAAACCTTTTTCTTTTTTTTCAACAATATAACAAAAGAAAGTTGTTTTCAACAACAAAACAAGATCAACCAAATAAATTCAAAGGAATTCCTTGCAGACACAAAAATTCTTTCAAACAAGCACTCTAAAGTTTCTGAAAATGTAAGAGAGAAACCTCTAATGTGCATGCAAAACTCACTTCTGCTACAATGTCAAAAAGAGCTATTTTTCTGAATCACACATGCAAAATGGAAATGGAAATTTTCTCAAGCATAAACAAGAGAAAAATAAAATAATTCTTTTTGTATTTTTCTAGAAAATATGAGGCACACAAAGTAGTCTTTTTCAAAGGAAACTAGTATTCTAAAAAGAGACTATAGGTTCTCTTTTCAAAAGGAAATTTTCAGAGACTTTACTAAAAAACCAAACCTGAAATATGTTTTCTCTTTCATATATGACAATGCAAAAGATAAAAAAATTTGGATCTGAGCTCAGATAGAGAATCGGACTCACAAAAACCAGTGAACCAGACAACAAACAAGCAAGTAGACTAAACTGAAAAATATCAGAGGACAAGACAAATTACAATTTTGAACAAAAAATTTGTAAACAGGCAGTTTTTTAAGACCTACCTCAGAGCGCTGAAGGGAACTGCACCAGAGCATCCTAGGCTACTACGGCGCTCCCATATTTTTACACAAAGGCATCGTCGACACTCTGTTAAGTAAAGGAGAAGGAGGTGTTGGTGCTTTGGTCAAGAAGAGAAAAGGTGCCCCAGGATTAAATGACGCTCTATGATACAAAGGGAAAACTTCCACGGAACAGTGGATTGAAAAGGCTAAAAACCAGCAGGAGAAACCAGAAGGACCGAGCTGACTGAAAAAGTACAAAAACTTACTCAGAACAGAGGAAAAATATCAGAAGCATAAGATGGATAACTCACCTTGTTAACTGAAATAACTAAAAGGATAGAGAAATAACCTTCATAGATGGAATGGTTATCAGAGTTTGTAGATATAACTGGATCTACACCATATTTGACTGCATCTTCCCCGAATCTGACTGGATTTATCTAGATCCCCAGTATGGTCGCCAATTTTGTTATTAGGAATTCTCAACCAGTGCGGACACTACTTGTTCCTCTGTAATGTAAGACACAACTACAGAACAAAAAGACACATCAACATATCCTTTCCTTGAATAATCAAATCAATTAACATAAAACACATTATACCTCAGCCTAAGATCTATTTGTCTTCTCTCCAGAAAGACTTTACAATGATCGAGTATCTACAAAAGAGATCACAAGAAAAACAAAAGGGATGAGATCATCATGATAATTGACTATCCATATTGGTGATCAAGGAATCCAATAATATTTAATTACAAACACTACAATCAAATATAGGAAAGGGAAATGTCTTTGTAATAATAGATGGATGAGAAAGAAGTACAACCAAAAGCCTTGATGTCGATGGCTTCTATCTCAATCAAGAATGTCTACAATCTCCTATAACTATGAATACCTCTCCAAACACAAGATAACTCTACTTTTCCTCTGATTCAGACTTCAAACTAGCAGCATAAGGATGCTTTTTCTGGCCTCCCCCACTCTCTTCATGAAGGATCCATTTATAGGTCTAGAACTCAAGAGACAACTTGGAAAAAGGATAGAATGAGATACCTATAGGTGAGGTAGGTGAATGCCACCTCTCCCAGGCATATAGGAACTAATTCCATGAATGTTTCTGTACATGATTTTCTAGAAACATCTCTTTTTTCCTTTTAACTGACCATTAACGCTTTTAGCAGAACTGTCAGGAGCGTCAACCTAGGGTTTTTGTCAAAGGAGAGGGAAAACGTCGCCTTTTGCTCAACTAGTTCAGGCGTCGGTGACTCTTTTTGCAAAACAACAAAAAGCGTCGTCCCCTCTAGGTCAAGGAAAAAAGTGACCAAGGTGACTTATGCCAGGATTTCTAGGAGGTAAAAGGGCAAAGTGAAATTCTCATGGATGCTGCTAAGCAATGTGAGATTTCCAGATGCAACAAGGTATGTGACAGTTGGCAACTAATACTTCAAGATATAAAAAAAAATACACAACTGCAAGAGGATTTTGATTATCTACATGTAATCATTAGCACTTTATGAAATAATAAGTTTATGCAAAGCATTCCTATGATGGCTTTCATGAAGTATGCTTCAAGAATTGAAACAAGATATCAGTACATGTTCAGAATTGGGTTGATTTTTGGAACAATAATGTTAGGAAAACTAACCTCCAAATCATTTATTGCGCCAACAAAAGAGACAAAAAATAAACTTTCATAAGCCAATATAGGCTTCGCCTGCAAAGAAAAACATATTCCTTTAAAATATTTTTCCATATTTACATGTTTTGCAAGACAAAACAGACATAGTACCAAAAATAAACAATGTATAATAACTACTTGTCCAAGACCGAATCTACCAAATTCACTTTTGAAGAGTTTCCCCATTGCATAGGAATCATACTCTATCCTAGGTATACCATATTTTGCAAAGGCCATTGATAATTTTTTTGAAATTAATCCCCTGTTTGTGTAGAAGTCATATTCGAAATTTTCTCTAAAGTTGTTTGCTTGTCCCTATGAAATTATCTACTTGATTGATCTCATGTGATAAAGATCTTGCAATATTTTCCTCCTGTATCAGTTGTAGGTTGGAAGAAAGATGTGATGAGAAGATTATGAGTTATATTATTAGCACATTTGTTAAAGAGTATCCATCTATGTTGAATCTGATTGCAAATGAAGAGACCTACATATCTTTGGTCATGATGATGTATTAAAACTTAAACACATCCACTGAAATATCTCAAAAGACAATGATATCTCTAGCAAATATCATAGTAAAATTGACACTAAATATAAAATGTTCCTATGTTTCTAACTTTCTTGATACCACTCATTGAGCTAGTAGATTCCCTAAATACTTCCTGCACACCCCATTTATTTGGTTATAAATGTTGTCCATCTCTTCTAGTCATTTTAACCTATTTTGGTATTTGTAGGACAATGATTATTAATAAATTACATTCATTTCATTTCTAATCTCTCGAAATGCAATGATCCATCTCAATCCAAACTTGATGAGAGCATCCAAAAAACTGGCCCAGGTGAAATCGCTTAAGTGAATAAGAGAAGAACCCAATGCATGAGCCTACCGAATGTGTTAGGACTTTTTAGTAAGGTTTCTGATTTAGAACCTTTTTCTTAAAACAAATTATTTGG
>LPNX011010832.1:4128-16821 GCA_001517045.1 Pseudotsuga menziesii
TTTGAGAGTGAAGTATAAGGAAGAAAAAGAAAGGGCATGGATTTTCTTGCTTTCATGATAGAAAGGGAATATGCATTGTGGTAGTGATAATGAAAATCCAACTTTATAAGTTGTCTGTGGCACAAGGATGTGATTTTTATTTCTTACTTTGGGAGTTTGATGTAGAAGCATTGATTGATGCCCACATGTGTGCATTACCTTCCACACTATTAGATTAGGTTTTCCCATTCAATAACTAGGTTTCATAGTGGAGGGATGGGCATATGACAAAGTAACCCACCAAGAAGCATCCACAATACATCTATCTCATCCATTTTGAGCCTTGCAATTAAGAGATCCACATAACTTATTGAGTTGAGTTGTCTTGGGGTGAGATCAACTAATTTTTGTCCCATAATTTCTCAATATTGGATTATTTTCCCTCATCTAGTGGTCCTCATTTCTCTAAGGTTTAATGCATGAATTTAAGCTTTCATTGTCACTATCATTTTATCTACCCTTCAAATCAATTAATTTAAGGGACAATTAATTTTATCTACCATTTGATGAACTATGGATGTATGTCATTATTTTTTTAAAGGTAATTATTGTTCTACTCATGGGACATTAAATTATTAATAGGGAAAACCTTATTATAATTAATGAAACATTAATTGTTTGGGGTTGAAGAAATAGGAAGGGCCAAAATTATTTTATTTCGTTCAAGAGACAAGCGCATGATGATATAATAGGAGAGGATAGGATAAGATAATTGAGTGTGAAGGTAGAAGAGAGATGAATTTCAAGGGGAAAGTGAAGAGGATAAGAAAGATAACAAGGATAGAAGGCCAAAAGAAAGAATAATTGAAAAGAATAAATTTAGAGATTTAGAGAAAAATACAAAAATAAAGACCATACTGACATAACTCAAAATGGGATATTTGTAGTTGCTTTAGGGAAAAGTTTTGCTTTAGAATATATTGGGGAAATCATTATTAAGTCCTAGCTAAGACTAAGATTAGTAAGTTGGGAATCTAATAATATAGGAATTGTAGGGACTTTCATCTTACTTGTAAATTTTAAGAAATTCGGTTTAGACCTCAGTGTAGATATTAAAATTTATGAACTTGAATGAAAAGGCCTATTGATCCCATACTTGGAATTCATGATTCTTTTGTCAAATGTATGTTTGGAATTCATGATTTAATTGTTGTACCACTGAATATTGTGTTTGGCTTTCAATCTTAGAGATATGATTTTTTTACAAGTGTTTAAATTGTGTATTTACAACTATTGCCTCTATGGATTTCAATTCCTATTGTTATCTCTTGTATTGTTTGTTTATTGAGGGATCTTGAATTTCTATAGTAGTGGGCGTTATTGAAATTATACAGGGGATCGATATCCCTTGGTTTAGCAATTGGTGAAATGAAGCTTAATATCTAATGTAGTAGTAGAAAATAATCACTTCTCCTTTGAGTTTCCACCCCTCGGAAATAAGATCCAACTAGTGTTTAAATGATTGATCTTACTTGTTTGAATTTCCAGGTATCCCATGATACAATATGTTCCCTCTCTTGATATGTTGATTTTAACACATATTTAATAAAAATACATTACTCACGCAGAACATGGAGGTAATTATGCAAAATTTTGTTTTAAAGTTCACTAACTTTGATTGGACGATGCACTTCTGAAAATTATAAATGATAATCTTGATCATATTAGTGAAGTGTCAAAAACTTTAGAATTCTAGTATCACCTAATGCTTTAATAGAGAAATAATCATCATCTGGGATCCTAGTGAAAAAAGGATGACAATTTTTGGATAGTTTCTTCAACTTTTTCTTTTGTCAATAAGAAGTACTCATTCTATTACTTAATTAAAGAAAAAAAGATACATAGTCGATTATGCTTCCCAAACATGGATTCAGGCGGTGATTGTGGGACCAAAAGAGTGTAATATGCAGAAGAGTCCAAACCGAATATCTAAGCATAGTGTTAGCTTCCCAACCTTTATACATTGGAAGTCTCGCACCCCTAAAAAGGTTAAAGGAAAAAATTGTACTAAAGTAAACCACGCAAAAATAAAAAGAGGGAAGAACATGTATCACTGAGTTAGGCCACTAGATATTCCTAGATGATTAAGCTCCTCATTGGCTTTTCTAGTGCCAACCTTGTTGGTTTCCTTGTTGGCTTGCTGGAAAGGAGGTTCCGAGAGTTGCATGATATCTATCATGTGGAAAAGGATTCATTCAACATATTCCTTGAAGGTACCGATGATAAGCTTCAATAAATCTCCAAAACTCTCCCTTTCTCTCATGGCTATGGAGAGAATGAACTTTAGACGCCAATAGTTTGAAATCACAACCTATGGCCTGATTCGAAGCCAAAACTCCCCAAATATTTCAGCTTCCATGGCTGCTATGGAGTCACAACTATGGTCTAGGGTTTCTTCACAAAAGAGGGCCTCTTAGTCGATCTTGTTCATGTCCTTTCCATGAGAAGTCATGGCCAACAAAATGGGGAAATATCAAGCCAAGCCAAGGATTTCCTGGGATTTGGGATGCTGGGTAATGGAATTCCCATTCCTAAGCTTCACCGAGAAGATGTCCAAATGCACCAGACCAGCTTAAAATTACTAACAATGGAGACCAAGAGATGGGATTATGGACCTCTGCGTGAGAATGCGGTGTTTCCTTTCTGCACCATGAAATACTTTCTCCCATTCTTCCTATTATAGTGCCTTTAATGCAAGTGGAGAGTCCGTCGGTTCCTAAACCAGCTACATGACGACATGACAAAGAGGTCGTGACAGTCTTCTTGGTACATGGGCCATGTGAGATTCACCATGGTGGAGCATCCCATGACAGAGTTTGCAAAACGAGGTCTTGTTTGCATGTGCCCTGGGATTGAAAGGAAAACACTATAGTCCCAAAACCAGAATGTCAAGAATGGTTAACGCACAACCCATACTGGGAAATTGACTCCCAAGTCATTAATGACCCTATCATGGCCAAAATGACCCAACACAACCTACAACAACACAAATCATGGGGGAAAGACAACCACTAATCCTACACCTATGTAGAGGAGAGCCACGACCCAATCAGGAAGGGATGTAGACACAAACAGATTCCTGCTGTGAAGGGAATTTACCCACATTAAAAATCATGGAAGGAAGAACACGACTTCCCACCTGAGGCGAGGAAAACCAAATGAGCACCTGTGTGAGGAAAAACTCCAAAACAGGAAAAATCATGAAGGTAAGGTCACTCTTCCTGTTCTTTGCATGAGTGACAAAAATGAAGAAAAAAATGGGGTCGTCCCCTCTTCCTTCCCATGTGAGGGTGAATGAGCTCCTTGGTGGAGTGTGCATGTGGGCAAGGACTGATAGTCCTGCCACACACCACTTCCCATGCAATAACTGTCCCCAAGTAACTCCATAGTATTTAATTTGGTAGTTGAATGAGACAAGGAAAGGTGAGTAAGACAAAATATGGGTGGAAGCTAAATGGGTTTATCAATTGACATTTGGATTTTCCCCAATTGGCCCCAAAGGTTAAATAATTCCCCCTCCTTATCTTTAGGAAAAGAATGCCCTTTTCATTATGGTTGCATTAACATAGCTGGTTGTGGGTATTTTTAATTAAAATGCATGTTTACATGATGCCAAAATTAATATGTGTTGGATAGCATGATATACCATCGGCAATGATTTTAATCGTCGAAACATAAAACAATTAAATCGATGGTGGTGCTTTTGCCTTTAGATCCACAGCATGATTAATTACAATATATACATCATATACATTTAATGAAAACAGGGTCAAAACCGGGGCGTTACATTCCCCTCCCCCTTCAGCGGCATTGTCCTCAATGCTTTACAAAATTGAACAAAACGCTACACTGATACCACCTCAGTGCTTTGCAGAATTGAACAAAAATGGATGTGCCAATCACATGGCATCCTCCAGCTCCCACTTATCCTCTTTAGGAGTGTAGTGCTCCCATTGCACCTTTAACTGCCCTATGGCTCGGTTCCAGAGCATTGTGACCTTCCTGTCGAGGATGCACATTGGCTCGATTTGGAACTCCCTCGGGTTCCACCTGAATCATATCCCAATTTATCACATGGTTAGGATCATGCACATATTTCTTAAGAAAAGAAACATGAAAAACATTATGAGCTCTAGTGCTAGTAGGAAACGCAAGTCTATATGCAACTGGCCCTATTCTTTCAAGCACTTCAAACGACCCACAATATCTTGGTGATAGCTTGGCACAACTTCCAAGCTTCAAGGAACTCTTCTTTTCCCTCACTCTGAGGTAAACATGATCCCCAACACTGAACTCTCTGTTCACCCTATGCTTATCTGCATAGATTTTATGTCTGTCCTGGGCTGCTTTCAGATTCTGCCTAATCTTTACAACCTCCTGCTCCATCCCCTTGAGCAATTCGGGACCAAGCACAACCTTGTTCACTGGATTATCCCAAGTCACTGGTGTCCTACACCTTCAGCCATACAAAGCTTCATATGGAGTCATCCCCAAGGATGCCTGCTGTCCATTGTTATAAGGAAAATCTACCAAGTGTAGATAATCTTCCCACTTAGTTGGTTTATCCATCACATAGATGCGAAGCATGTATTCAAGAACTTGATTAACTCACTTTGTCTTCCCATCAGTCTGAGGATGGTAGGCAGTGCTGAAGTTCAACTTTGTACCCAAATCTACAAACAAACCCTTCCGAAAATTGGAAGTGAACTTGAGATCCCTATCAGAGACTATTGCCTTAGGAAATCCATGCAATTTAAAAATCACCTTCATGAAGATGTCTGCAATGTCATCAGTCTTATGCATAGGCTTAACCAATATAAAATGTGCTGCCTTTTTCAACTTGTCCACCACAACCATGATAGAATCATGTTGTCTCCAAGTCATTGGAAATCCTGTAATAAAATCCATGGAAATGACTTCCCATTTGCATTCTGGAACTGGAAAAGGCTGCAACAAACCTGCAAGGTGTTGATGCTCAACCTCTACCTGCTGACATTTCATGCGCCTTGAAATATATTCAGCCATGTCCTTTTTCATTCTTGGCCAAAAGTAATGCTTTTTGGCTGTAGCAATTGTCTTCTGATATCCCGGGTGACCAGAATATGGAGCTTGATAGATCTCGTCCATAACAACTCTCCTCAACTCTACTACATTTGGAATATAAATTATTCCTTTATAAGTAAGAAGTCCATATTCTTCCAACTTATATCCCTCATACCCCTTCTCAAGACTTTGCTGCTGCAATTTGTCCTTTACTTGTTCATATAATTCATCTCCAGCAGTATGATTAACAATCTACTGTCTCAAATCTGATTGGAAAATACTAAGAGATGCCACATGCATTTCCTGCACCTTCCTGTTGAGCGCATCAGCTACCTTATTCTCTTTTCCCTTTATGTGCTTGATTTCAACATCAAACTCACATAAAAACTCTAGCCATCTCGCTTGCATAGCATTTAGAGTAGGCTAATCAAACAAATACTTCAAACCACAATGGGCTGTCCTTAGCTCAAATCTTCTACCCATCAAGTAATTCCTCCACATCTTGAGAGAATGTACTATGGCTGCAAGTTCTAGTTCATGAGTGGCATGGTTTTTCTCATGTTCCTTCAACTTTCTTGACTTGTAACATATCACGTGGTTGTCTTGCATAAGGAATCCTCCAAGCCCTTGTCCACATGCATCAATACACACCACAAAATCTTTCTCTAGATCTGCAACTTTCAATACTGGTGCACTCGTGAGAATATTCTTCAACTGTTGGAAGCTTCCTTCACACCTCTATGTCCATTCAAACCTTATCCCCTTATTTTTCCAAGAAGTGATGGCATGTGCAACTTTGGAGAATCCTTCAATGAATCTCCTGTAGTATCCTGCAAGTCCCATAAAAGACCTTACATCTGTCACATTTTTTGGAGTAGGCCAATTCATAATGGCTTCAATCTTTTCAGGGTCCACAGATATACGCTCTTCTAAGATAATGTGACCCAAATACTGAATTCTATCTCAAAATAAGCACACTTGCTCAACTTTGCATATAGTTGATGCTCCCTAAGCAATCACAATTTTAGTCTCAAATGCTCTTCATGCTCTTCCTCAATCTTAGAATAGATAAGAATGTCATCAAGGAAAACAAGAACAAACTTGTCCAAACAACTGCTGAAGACATTGTTCATAAGGAACATAAATGTAGCTGGTGCATTTGTGAGACCAAATGGTACCACTACAAACTCATAATGTCCATACCTTGTTCTAAAGGTTGTCTTATGAATGTCTTCATCCTTGATTCTCACCTGATGGTAACCAAACCTCAAGTCAATCTTGGAAAATACCTTTTCTCCTCTCATTTGATCAAAGAGGTCATCAATTCTAGGCAACGGGTATTTATTCTTCCCAGTGACTTTGCTCAGCTATCTGTGATCAATACACAACCTAAGTGTACCATCTTTCTTCTTTACAAATAGAACTGGTGCTCCCCAAGGAGACACGCTTGGACTGATATACTTCTTCTCCAACAACTCTTGCAGTTGCATATTTAGTTCTAAAATTTATGGTGTACTCATTCTATAGGGTGTCTTAGACACTGGTTCTACTCCTGGGACAAGTTCAATTGTGAAATAAATGTCTTTTTTTGGAGGAAGCCCTAGAATCTCATCAGGAAACACATCTCTGAATTTCTTCCGCACATGTAAGTCCTCCAACCTAGGAGTTTCATTCTCTATTGCCTCCAAAATATGAGTTGCACACAACTGGAAATCTTTCCTACAGAACTTCTTCAACTTCATTGCTGAAATCTTCCTCACAGAAATCACCTTTGGAATACCTCTTATGACTACTGGGTTCCCTTCTTCATCCATGCATTCGAAAGTCTTATTATAATAGTCAAGCTTTACCCTGTGAGGTTCTAACCAATCCATTCCAATGAGAACATCATAGGAACCAAGTGGTACAACATTCAGATCTACACAAGTGACCAATCCATTCATGACCAATGGACATTTATCCACCACTTCACTAACCTTTCTCTTAGTTCCAGTGGCTAGCTGAACTAGCCAAGATTTGTATTGCTTAACTTTCTTAAAAGCACAAATCTCCACTACTCTAGGAGTTATGTAATTATGAGTAGAACCAGGGTCAATCAAAATAGAAACAAATTGCTCAACAATATTACCTGTAACTTCAACCACAGTTGACTGGTGATCCGCCTGGCGGTCCTCTAGTGCTGCATAAATCCTAGGGACGACCCTTGCTACTTGACCCACGGTTTCCACTTATTTAATGTTGTAAGCTGGCCTTGCACTCTTATTCTCGAGTGGACAATTCCTGTACATGTGGGTTACTCCACATTTCCAACATTGGAGAGGTTCCATGTTCTGCTGTGGATCTCTTGGTTTCTCTCCCATCACTTTGGCTAGCTGCTTCTCAGCTTGTGATGGTTGCTTTTGCTGATTCTTGAAGTTAGAAGGTTTGAAACCTTTCTTCCTTTGGTCAGACTTCTCATTCTTCTTGTCCTTCCATGTCTTTTGGTAATCAGGTTTTCCTTTGCTTTGATCATAGCAATACTTATATTTCCTTATTGCTTCTTCAAGAGTTCTAGGTTCATAAAACTCAATTATGTCTTTGTAAGACTGAGGAAATCCACTTAGGAAACACTAGATCTTCACTTTTTCGTCTTTGATGTACCTGACATACCTTAAAAATTACAATAACTTATTTGCATACTCTTCCATGGTCTGCTATCCCAATCTCAGCTCATGGAAGTCCTTAATTTTGTCATCATAATTCCTGTTAGAGAGGTATTTCTGCTTGAAATACTTCTTGAACTATTTCCACTTAAGTATCCTTTCACTGATCCTATTTAATTGCTTGAAGTGCTCCCACCAAATGGATTCCCTTCCATTCAGATTGAATATGGAAACCCTTGTCTTCATGTTTCCCGAATAATCCTGAACTTGGAAGTAATTCTTTATCCCAAGAAGCCAAGCTTTAGCCTCTTGTCCAGTCTTTACCTCATTGTTGAATGTAGGAGGTTTAGCCTTCTTAAATTCATCTTGAGAGTGATCCCTGTGGCACCTCTTTCTCTTGCTCTTGTGAGAAGAAGAGCTTGAATCCCCACTAGATTCTTCTGAGTTAGATGCTCTACCAGCAGTCCTTCTTCTTCTTCTGGTACTGCTCTTACTACCATCTGGTTTTACTGTACCCTATTCAGAGTCTATATTTCTTTGCAAGTCTGTCAAACTCTACAACATAGCAACATTTAACTGATGTTACTCTTCCTGGGCTTTAATCAAGCTTCTCATCATTAGCTGCAATATCTGGCCGTGTCTCTTGGAATCTCTTTCCATTAGATTCTATGTCATGATTTCCAACTTGGAAATTTTCCCCATGGCATCGCATGCATGATCGTAGGAGTCCCGAGCATCATATCCGTCATGGGTTCTCATGGCCGAACCACAACCTACCTTACCGAACCGCACTACCTGGAATACTGCCCTTGAAGGAGACTATGATTCTTCAAAATGTGTTAGTAACACAATTGTTAGTTGCATATCATTTATACAACTCAGAATTACTTACCTTCTCTTGGAAAAATCATACAATGACAACTTTTCCCAAAACACGAAATTTTCTTCCTCAAAGAATGACTGTCTCAAGGGGATGACAAGGGTCAAGGGGGCTTGCCCCCTTGCAGTGGCGGGTCGAGGGCAGCGCCCTCAGTTTTTTTTTTTGTAAATATTTGATTTTCGCACAATATGGCGCATAATATCGCTGCCATTTTTCTCCTTTTCATCCCTGTAAATCCACTGAAAAACTGTTGAAAATATGCTTTTCCCACTGAAAAATCCCACAAAAAAAAACTCATATTTTTCCATCTGATCAGATCCCTTCCCAACAAGTCATTCGATGTATTTGGTCACTTGTTGGAAACTATTACGACATGTCGGTGGATCGATCTTCATTTGTCTTTCGACTCTTAGCGGATCAATATTCCTCTATGTTCCGATGCCATATCGGGTCGATCTTCCTTTGTCATCCGACACCATATTGGGTCAATCTTCCTCTGCCATCCGACACCATATCGGGTCGATCTTCCTCTGCCATCCGACACCATATCGGGTCGATCTTGCTCTATCTTCCGATGCACATTGGGTCGATCTTCCTCCGTCTTCCGATGCACATCGGGTTGATCTTCCTTTGTCTTCTGACGCACATCGAAAAACTTATTTCGAGATTTCCCAGAGAGCTTCTCCCGAGAGACATCAGAAAATTTTTCTTGAGATTTCCTATACTTAGAAATTTTTTTGAATTTTTCTTCTCTTCACCCTCTTTCCACTGCCACGTTGGCTCCCTTCATATTTTCTCATTTGACCTCATTAGCAACCCTTCGACTAACTAAGCCGAGGTATCGATTGGCTTCAGCAAATGTCTTCCGACGATTTTGACACTTGAATTTTTTTTTCTCAAAAATTTCCTCTTTGATTGCCTTGTCGGCTGGGTCTTGGGTTGTTAGCTGATGTATTAGCTCAACCCAGCCGAGACCTTCGGCTCCACCTAGCCGAGAACTTCGTCTCCTCCCAACCGAGAACTTCGACTCCTTCGTCTCCTCCCAGCCAAGTACTTCGGTAGAATTTCAAACTTAGGAAATTTTCAAAATTTCTCTCTGCTGGGTTTCCCTGTCGGATGGACTTAGCTCAAGTCATCCAACGTATCGGATGGACTTCTGCCTAAGTCATTCGACGTATCAGATGGACTTCAGCCTAAGTCATCCGATATTTTCCATACAATTTTTTTTGAAATTTTGAAATTCTCCCTGTTTTCACATTTTTCCTCTGCTGGGTAGAGGGTAAACTTGCCTCTGTCACCGCTTTCCATGGCCCATTTAGTCCCATGCTGCAACGAATCTATGATACCACACTGTAACATCCCTGATCCTCCGACTGGCAAAGAGGATGCTACCAATTTCTGCTATCTACTTGGGCAACTAGCCCCATGAACATACAATGACAAAAATTGAAATGCATTGAAGTAAAACATGCATAGATGCATAATTATTCATCATACAGTGGAAGCAACTACATTCCATTCAATCATTTAGCATGTTCATCCTTTTCATTAAAAAACAAATACAATTGCAGATAAGAAATAGACAAGAATACTTATCTTATGAGGAGGCTCGTCTCGCAATCAGCTATGTCGCTGCAACGTTCCACCCAACCCGTAGGCTAGTTTGTTCCTTAATCTCTCAGCAACACTACCACCCCTGAGCTGGGCATGATTCCCTAAGGAATAAGGAAACGAAGCAGGCTCATCCATTGCCAAAGATATGTTAAGACTCAGTCAATCCAACACCGTTGGGTTTATCAGACCAAGAGTACACAACAACACATAACCAAGCCAACAAGTTGGGTTTATCAAGTTATTAGGAGATGGAAGCACTTTTTTCTAAGCTAGTGGGATCACTGAAGAGCTAAGGATGCCTACACAAGAACTAGCTTGACTCCTAAGACATACACACACATCCAACACAAGGAATCATTCCCTTCTATACTGCATAGTCCCTCATGCCATGACTTCCCTTCCAGTGCTATTCATGGGGTGTAGAGAAGAGAGCCATCCCTCTAGCTCTTTCTATGAGGCTCCTGTAAACATTATGTTTTTCAAACAGACTCCTTTCCACTCCTACACAGTCCAAATACCAATCCACTGTGCACACACAACAAAATGAACAGCCCTAGGATTGAAAGGAAAACACCACATACCCAAAACCAGAATGACAAGAATGGTTAATGCATAGCCCAGACTAGGAAATCGACTCCCAAGTCGTTTATGGCCCTATCGTGGCCAAACGACCCAACACAACCTACAACAACCAAAATCGTGGGGGAAATACAACCACTAATCCTACACCTGTGTAGAGGAGAGCCATGACCCAATAGGGAAGGGATGTAGACACAAACAGAATCCTGATGTGAAGGGAATTTACCCACAGTAAAAATTGTGGAAGGAAGAACATGACTTCCTGCATGAGGCGAGGAAAACCAAATGAGCACTTGTGTGAGGAAAAACTCCAAAACAGGCAAAATCATGAAGGTAAGTGCACTCTTCCCATTCTTTGCATGAGTGCCAAAAATGAAGAAAAAAATGGGGTCGTCCCCTCTTCCTTCCCACGTGAGGGTGAATGAGCTCCTTGGTGGAGTGTGCATGTGCGCAAGGACTGACAATCCTACTACACACCAGTGCCCATGCAATAACTATCCCTAACTAACTCCATAGTATTTAATTTGGTAGTTGAATGAGACAAGGAAAGGTGAGTAAGAAAAAATATGGGTGACAGCTAAATGGGTTTATCAATTGACATTTGGATTTTCCCCAATTGGCCCCAAAGGTTAAATAATTCCCCCTCCTTATCCTTAGGAAAATGATGCCCTTTTCATTATGGTTGCATTGACATAGCTGGTTGTGGGTATTTTTAATTAAAATGCACGTTTACATGATGCCAAAATTAATATGTGCCGAATAGCATGATATACCATCGGCAACGATTTTAATTGTTAGAACATAAAACAATTAAATCGATGGTGGGGCTTTTTTCCTTTAGCTCCACACCATGATTAATTACAATATATACATCATATACATTTAATGCAAATGGGGTCAAAACCAGGGTGCTACACAAAACATCTCTCATTGCAGTTGAAAGGACCAAAGTAACCATTTTATGCTTGGGGGCACGTGGTGGAGGGGATGCCACTTTCCCTGGCACGTGCCCTGTCTCCCTTGTTCCATCCGTCCTCTCCATTCTGAACACTCACATTCGAGAGATAGTTTCTTCAACTTAAACACAAACTATATTGACATTAAATTTTATGAAATTGGTTCTAAAATACTTTCTTGGTCATTTATAATTAAGAATACGAGAAACACAACGATGATTTCCTTCAATAGAAAACAATGTGTGTTTCAGTATAGTTTCCAAACATTTAGGAAGAACATACCGATATTCATTTCTATGTTTATATTAAGACCATGATAAAACCCTTATATTGTTTTTAGAATTATGAACATGACTTATCTTGAGCCTATAATTTTTTTAAATACATTAAAGATTCAAGAAGGTTATAATCTTCAATGCACATAAATATCATCACATAAGTTCACTACATAAAGTAAGAAATTGCTCGAAACCTCTTCCTTTGATGAATTTTGATATGTGTTCCTTCATAATAGAAAATAAATATGACTTTCTTCAACAGATGAATGAAGGTGTTAAAATTGTTTTTGATATTAGGATAGTGGTTGTATACAATGTCTCATTTGGATTCACATATTTAAGGTATTCAGTTGACTAATGCTTCATGTTAAAGAAATCATGTAATCATGTTGTAAGGATGTGTAATATTGGACACTATATGTTCATTTTCCACCCATTTGGTACCATTAAAAGTGAAAATCTCAAACTTGGTGGACATTTATTCCCTCTTTATATGTGAAACAAGGATAATCATGCTTACTTCCTTAAAACAAATCCATTTCCAAATAACTTGGTTGCACCAAGGATGAGAGACATAATTAATAGTGGGGTTCATTGATTCAAGATGCAAGGATTTATAATCTAAATAAATGTAGTTGGAAAAACAAAACATGTTCTTAAGG
>LPNX011010832.1:17175-63915 GCA_001517045.1 Pseudotsuga menziesii
GGTTTTGTGCTCTTCCTTTTGCACTAATGAAACTTATATATATATATATATATATATATATAGATGATGATAAATCCACCATTAATGATGGGATATTTGAAAAACCTGATACCAAAATGACACTTATAGATTCTCATGAGCATGGTCTTGGAAGATATCAATCTTAAAAAAAGAGTAGAAACAACATCAAAGTGTTGTTCCAAATGTTGAAATGGTGAGGAGATGGCCAACAATTTCTCATGGTTGTGAAGATAGTTTTGGAAGCACTACAAGTTGTTTATATATATATATATATATATATATAAGCAGAGTAAGATCATTAACGAATGAGTGTACATCCCTTTTCATTGTATTTGTCTTATATTTAAAAGTGCCAAGAATTAGTCATAGAGAGTGTTGGAAAAGAACACAACATGATAAATATTTGAGTGGAAGATTTTTGGGACCAAAATCTTGTGAATGGGGAGGTGATATATAAAATGTATTTGAATTCAATCATCATCCAAACATTGAAATTTTTTAATTTAAGGAAAGTTTGCAATTAAAAATCACCTTGAAGGTGAGAGACTGAAAGGTGCCAATATGATGAAACACAGAACCTTCCTGGTCAGCATTTTGTGGTAGATCTATTAAATAGAATGCTTTCTTGATGGTGAAGAAGATGAAAAAAGAAGGTAGAATTGAATCCTGGGAAGAATAAGGGTAGAAATAGTAAACGAGAGCTCAAAAATTTAATTTACTCAAAGATGGAAGGGTAGGAATTTATTTAACCTATCCAATCATGAGCAAAAGATTATCCATGAGACAAATTCATCTGCAAAAAGACTACCAATGAGTAAGAATGCATTAGAATATCATTTGAGAGCGCATAGACCCCCCTAAACAACAATCAAATCAAAATGAATGTTGGTTTTCATGTTTGGGTTTCTAGGGTAAAAAAAAAAACTTGTGTTACAGTATGAATTTATTGCTATCTCCATGAGTACTTATTGCTTTCTTTAGTTATAGAATAATGTGTGCATTTCCATTAAAGTAAATGCACATACAGTAATATTATTCACTATACTTGTTACTGGTTAAATTAATTCAGTTAACGGTTATTGATTGCTTTCCAAAATAAGATGGAACATAATCATCCGTCTATGGGATCACCGGTTGCACATTATTTGTGAATGATTGAATTAAATCTATATGTTTCTTTTCCATTCAAAAACTTTCATTTCTAAATTGTTCGAAGTTATATTCCATTTATTACAATCAACAAGAATTTAACTACTATCCAATTTACTCTGGGCATGGTTTGCATTTAGGCAGGGGATTTTGTTCAATGCATTTACTGTGTCTAGAAGCTTCAACATATTGTTCTTTGTTTATGCCTACGATTGTGTCCACAATTGGGAGGGTGGTTTGTTCTTCCTGCTATTTCGATCGTCTTTGTGAATCCACAGTGTTTGAATCTCCATCGAGAGACCATCGACCTTGTTTGCTTAAGCTCGATGTTTGAATCTTTGTTGAGGGACCATCGACCTTGTTTGCTTGGCTTTGTTTGAGCTCGGCCTACTACAAAAGAGGTAAGACACTGACCAAGGTTTATTTAATTTGTAAAAAAAAAGTGGTGGCATCCAAACTTAAACATGTGCCTTTTTTTACTACATTTGCATTTTTCTTTGGTGTTGCATCCATTTACTTACATTTGTATTAAGTCATTTACATGTATTTTTATCAATTTCTTATACCCTCATGCAATTTGCTCACGCCGGGGACATTGCCACCTCGTGGCTCTTGTTAAATTTATGCACCCTTCATCAACTAAAGGGCATGATTCTTATTTTAGGTGGGAGAATGTTTTTTCCTTATTAATAATATATATATATATATTTAATAGTGAACATAGTACAAGGCCAACAACTTCAATTTGTTATAGCCCATATGTTTTCCCGATAATTGCATGTGGAAGTGCATGCATGTATATAGATGGTGTTGCTTACATGCGAAGGTGTTATCCATAAGTAAGTATTGGATTGCACATACTAGCATGTATTTTCCTAGTTGTAGGCTAATTTTACTATTGATTGTTGTAAATTAGGAAAACAAAACATAATACTAGACTAAAGGGACTAGAGTTTCACCAATAAAATTTTGAGGGAATATTTCTTATAAAAGAAAAAATATTGAATGTTTTAATAAAGTATTCCAATCATACGGAAATTATAAAGGATAATTAGCCACAAATTTGAGGATATAGCTCAATTGGGGTAAATCACTTCAATAATTTATAAAAGGAGGAAAAAACATTAGAGGAAATTTACACTCAATATGGGCCTCCTAAAAAGAATTAATAAAATAATAGTTAACATAATAAAATAATATTTATTAATTTTTGAAGAAGAAAAGAAAAAAAACTACTTTTTTGTTTGTATTTTTGACATATATCCCCGTGTTTTTACTCAAATTTCGATCAAGAGAGCCCGTTGGATGTGGAATTTAATTCCACATCCAACAAGTACCCACTCGGCATACTTTTGATGGACCCCGCTACCCCAAAAACAAGAAATACCTGAAAATCGTGATGATGACATCATCATCATCACGTTTTTCAGGTATTTCTTGTTTTTGGGGTAGTGAGGTCCATCAAAAGTATGCCGAGTGGGTACTCGTTGGATGCAGAATTTAATTCCACATCCAACTAGCTCTCCCAATCAAAATTTGAGTAAAAACACGGGGATATATGATGAAAATACAAACAAAAAAGTAGTTTTTTTATGATACCTATCCCCAAATATATATTAAAAAAGTGTTTAAGACCTATACGGTATTTCAAATTTAAAGCAATGTCATTGGCTAACACATGATGACATGGAATTTGAATAAAAGTTAAAAGGCCCATTTTGAGTTGAAATTTCCTCTAATGGGATTCTATTGATGAGGTGGACAAGATGACTACATTCTTTCCAATATTTGTAAATGAAGAAGAAAATGTGAATATTTTGGAAGGGGTTTCAAAGGATGAATTTCATATAGTTTTTAATAGCTTTCAAAAGGACAAGAGTACTTGTCCATATGGTGTGGAAATTGATTTTTTATTAGGGTTGTATGAGATTTTAGAAGCGGTTTTATTAAATCCCATTAATGGTTCTAGATCTTCTAGAAAGGTATTACCTTCATTTCATTCTACTTTCATTGCCCTAATTCTAAAGACGGATAATCCCATATCCTTTGATGAATGCTTGCACAATTTGTTATGTAATGTCATTTATAATATTATTGTGAATATTATTGCAATGAGAATTAAGATGATTTCATATAAAAAATATCAAGTGAATAGTTTTTTCTATTGGGAAGGATAATTTTAGTTAATTCTTGTTGAAATAATCAAAACCCATCCCAAGACTAAGGATAAAATAATTAATCTTTTTTATTAATTCCTAGGTCCTACACTAGCTAGTTTGCACCCAATTCCATTTTGGAGGTCAAAATTGCCAAAATTGCCTCATGGAGCGAGTTATAAAGATAATGGATAAGATTCTGCCAACCCATGGTCTTCCCAGAATAGAAAGTGTGCATTATTGCTTTATCCAGAGTTTCCAGCTTTTTCTACAATTTTAAGGCGAAAGCTAAAGCTAGTTTTAAGGTAGATTGCCTTGTTTTTTGCACCAAATCAACTCCCTTATTTTCCTCATCTAAAAGCATGATAAATTAAAATTTCGATCACTTATGAGTTGTACACACTCATTCAACAAATATGTGAGCATCTTGACTAATTTGGAAAGTGCTTTATACACAAATGTGGGATTTTGACTAGTTTAGTAAGCCTGCTTTTGTACTAATTCGAACAACAACCTAATGATTTCAAATAATTGTAGTATCTACCATATGAGAAGCCTACATCTATTTAATGATGGCTGGTGTAAATTAATATCATCAACAGTTTGTGGATTATCACATATTCAGTCTCCTTCTTGAGTGTTTCTTACATATTTTCAAGCAATTTTGTGAGTTCAATTGTTCTAATCTTGGGCTAAATTTCCACATGGTATCAGAGAATACTTAGTAGCTCCATTGTTCTCCTCTTCAATTTTATTTTATAGGGTCGACATCACTTACTAGGAACGCAGACTGTCTGGTCAAAGGGTGCAGTTGTTGAAGAATGGATCAATCTCAACCAATTATCTTAACTCCATTCAATTACTTCAAATGGAAGGCAAGGATGGAGATTTTGATGAGGAGTAAAGGTATCTTCAAAGTGACCGTGGAAACTAAATTTGAGCCTAATGCAGCATCAGAGAAGATCAAATGGAATAATAGGAGAGATGAGGTGTATGGTCTCTTATGTCTCAGCATTTCCAGAGACCTTCTATTTCATCTTGATGGTCTTACATCCTCAAATGAAGTATGGGAGAAAATTCAAGATTTGTTTGGGAATACATATAATATGAGAGGTTACCAATTGGAGAATGATCTAATAACACTGATTCCAAGCAACTTTGAATCTTTGCAAGTCTACTTCTCAAAATTCAAATCACTTGTTTTGCAACTAAAAAAATGTGGCATTGACAAATAAGATGAACAACTAATATTGGCCATCCTTTCGAAGCTTGGCCCTGATTACTCATTATTTGTTTTGACCTTCCATCCCTCCAAGTTGACAGCTTGAAATTGGAAGATGCCTTCATTGACATATTTCATGGAATCCTTGACTTAGGAGCAAGACAAATTGATCTTGATGGGCACCATCAAACCTTACAAAGATCAAGCTTTGGTTGCTGGATATGGCAAGGTGAATTATAAAGATAAGAAGAAGGCTAAGAAGCCTATAGATAAAAAAATGATACAAGTCCAAGTCTCAAGAGGTGTCCTCAAACTCCAAGAAGAAGAACTTTCAAAAGAATAAAGATAAAGGTGAAGGTAGCAAGTGCGCATACTGTGTTAAGGGATTTCATCCTGAGATCTCTTGAATGAAGAACCAGATATATATGCTCACTCAAATCCTGGAGAAGAACAAAATATCACTCCCCAGTGGTGCAAACAAGAAGGAAGGAGGATCCAATTTCAAAGACCAAGGGAGAGTACATGCCCTAGTTGAAAGCATTGTAAAATATCCTTCCTTTATCTTGATTATGGAGCTTATAGGCACATGTTTTCAACAAAGGAATCCTTCTCATCTCTTGATGATTCGAAAGGTCCTAATATTTTGCTGGGAGATAACTCAGAAACTGAAAGTAAGGGTAAAGGTAGGATTTATTTTGACCATGGTTCATTTGATAATGTTTTGTATGTCCCAGGTCTTGCTGCTAATCTCTTGTCAGTATACCAGATGACCCACACTGGGTCTCCTAAGAAGGTTTTTTTCGCTCCTAATGAAGTTTAAATCTTTGATATTGCTAATGGTAGATTCATTACTAAAGGTTTTGTGGATCATAGTTCAAAAGTGTATAGGTTCTCACACTTCATGTCTTTTTCTAACCCCTCTGCTCACCTCACCCATGCCAATGAAGCAATAAAATTTTGGCATGATAGGTTTGGTCATCTAAACTATAAATACCTTTTATATTTGTGTGAAAAATATATGGTTTCAGGATTTCCAAAGATAAATTTTCCAAAGGAATCTGTTAGGGTTGCATTCTAGGAAAACATCCAGAGCATAAGTATGAGAGAGTCAGTCATGAGCGAACCTTAGCACCTCTTAAGCTCATACATAGTGAAATTGCTGGTCCCTTCCCTCATATGTCCATTAGTCAAGCCAAGTACGTCCTTACCTTCATACATGAATTTTTGAGGTACTGTTGGGTTTACTTCCTTAAACTCAAGTCCGAAGTTTTTTACCACTTCAAGGATTTTAAGGCCTTGGTTGAGAACCAGTCTGGGAGGAAACTCAAGATCCTCAAATATGATAATGGGGTTGAATATGTTAATTCTAAGTTCATTAATTATTGTGAAGATTTGGGTATCCATATACAACACTGTATTCCCTACACACCTCAGCAGAATGGTGTGGCTGAGAGGAAGAATAAAAGCCTTGAGGAGATGTCTTTTTGTATGTTGGAGTCTAAGACTTTTCCACCAAAGTTTTGCGGTAAAGCTATAAAATGTGAATCCTACATCCAAAATAGGGTTCCTCACAAGAATATTTATGGATTTAATTATTTCGAAGCTTGGAGTGGACACAAACCAGATGTGTCTCATTTCAGGATTTTTGGCTCAAGAGCATGGGATAGAATTCCACTAGATAAAAGGAGGGATTTGGAACCTCAATTCCAAGAGTGCCTATTTGTTGGGTATTCTAAATATTCCAAAGGGTACAAGCTGATTAACATGATCACTCAAAAATCATTCATTGAAAGGAGTGTTCAGTTCGAAGAAGAGGCTATGGTAGCAACATAAATTGGAGAGTCCTCCTCACCTTTTCCAAATTTGGTTGTAAGTGAAGGAACTAATGAAATTTATGATTTTGATATATTTTATAATGATGATTTAATTAAATATACAAAAAAACACACAAGTCTTAAGTGGGAAACATATACCATCCAACCAGCTAGGGAACTAGCTGGGAATCCTAGAGATTCTAGGAGGACTAGATCTCAATTCGAGAGTGCCTTTCTGTCAAGGAATATTTATTTGATAATAAGTATTTTATAATGGAAGAATATGATCCACAAACATATGAATATTCATGTGAAGACCCAATATGGAAAACATCCATGAAGGATTAATTACATTCGCTCCAAAATAATGAAACATGGGATCTAGTCATTCTCCCCCCAAGGAGAAAGCTAGTCAACTATAAGTGGGTTTTCAAAACTAAATTTGTTGTTGATGGTTCTAATATAAAATATAAGGCAATTTTAGTGGCCAAGGGATTCTCTCAATTCCAATGCATTGACTAGAACGATACCTTTGCACCCGTTGCAAAGATGGACTCCATAAGACTAGTTTTGGCCATTGCAGCTTCCAAGCAGTGGGACGTACATCACATGGATGTAAAGAGTGATTTACTACATGGTGATATGAAAGAATAAATATATATGCAGCATCCATAAGGTCTTGTGAATAATCCATCTCTTGTGTGTAGGTTGAAAAAATCATTGTATGGGATAAAACAAGCTACCAAAGATTGGTATTCCAAGATTGATGGCTTTTTGCTATCACTAAACTATTGTAGATGCAAGTCTGATCCAAATGTCTATTTGAAGTTGATTCATGGTTATTTAATCATAATTGTATTGTATATGGATGACCTTCTGATCAAAGGAAGTTCCAAAGAAGAAATTGACTCCTTGAAGGATGCAATGAATCATGCCTTCTTTATGACTGATTTCGGTTTGTTAAGCCAATTTTTGGGGCTAGAGATTTCTCAATCAGATCTTGGAATCAAGGTACATCATTCCAAGAATTATTTAGATCTGGTGAAGAATTTCATAATGAATAATTTCAAGCCAAGAAAGAATCATTTCCTTTAAGGAGTTAAGCTTGAATAAGCGCAGTCAACTACATTGGAAAACAACACCCTGTATAGGCAACTGGTTGGTTGTCTTCTTTATTTGACTCATACTTGAACTGATATATCTTATGCCATGAGTGTGGCTTCTAGAAACATGGATCAGCCTCATGACATCCATTGGAGGGAAACAAAAATAATCCTAAAATTTGTACAAGTAACAAAAACTCATGGGATTCACTATGTTGTACAATATAACCTAGAGTTAGTTGTGTTGAGATTACAGCATCATGGATCATTCTCCAGTCTTGTGAGTAATATCAAGACAGTATAACTGTGAGTAATATCAATTCCTACAAATATCCTCATATGATTGAGGTGGTGATGTTGTAAAGCTTATGACTAATATCAAGCCAAGTCTTGTAAATAATATGAAGACAATAGACTTGTGAGTAATATCAAGTCCTACAAAGATCCTCATATGATTAAGGTGGTGATGTTGTAAAGATTGTGAGTAATATCAAGATGAGTCCTGTGAATAATATCAAGATAGTAGACTTGTGAGTAATATCAAGTCCTACAAATATCCTCATATGATTGAGGTGGTGATGTTGTAAAGCTTGTGAGTAATATAAAGTTGAGTCTTGTGAGTAATATCAAGCTGAGTCTTGTGATCAATATCAACACAGTAGAATTGTCAGTAATATCAAGTTCTGCAAATACCCTCATGTTGTGAGGCGGTGTACTTTACTATGTAAAGTAGATATACTATATGATGTATGGCTAGTCATGGCCAACAGGTGCTACAAGTCTCCTTTAGGGATTAGCTACCCCTAGAGTGATTTACTTATGCATGTGACTATATGACTCGGGGAAATACATATGATCATAGGTTTGGAAACAATCTTATGAGTATGATATGATAAATATGATTATTTAATGAAAACACATATGGACCATGCAAAGACATTTAATATAAGCACAAAGATAGAGACAAAATTCAAATTGCATATGTTTCCACTTGGTAAAATCGAATTGATTAGATATCAGTTGAGTATTATTTATGGTAAACAAGTTCAGTTATTAAGGAATGAACTCCTTAATTTATGCAAGTGATTGTTGGAAATAAACGTTGATGGAGAAGTATTCAGTTCTGTTTAGTTACATTCAGTTATTGTTAAGTTACATTCAATTATATTCAGTTATATTCGGTTACATTCAATTATTGTTAAGTTACATTTAGTTATATTTAGTTACATTCAGTTACTGTTCAATTACATTCAGTTCTGTTCAGTTACACTCAGTTCCATTCAGTTGCATGTAGTTCCATTTAAGTTCAAATCAGTACACTCATTTAACAACTTAGTTAGAGTTAAGTAGTGGAAGGCACATATCTTCCTATGGGAGGCAATTATGGAGATCCATATTGGCACTAGATCAATGGGGTGCACATGATTGAAGATGGATCAGTGTTCTAGATGTTAAAAAGTTGTTGATACATGCAACCATTCTATTTTTGTTGTAAAACCTAATTTTACTTGTTATTAAAGTGATATGCACTTGGTAAGTTAGATACACTTTTCCATTTTGATCTCCTCTCTATGGTGCTCTTGGTGAAAGCAATCTGCTATTATGTTGTAATCATTCTCTACTACTTATTAATCACACTCTAAGATCGTTTGCTGGGTTTTTTATCCTCTGAATCAGTAAATGATTTTCCCAGGGTATATCCTGTTTTCTATGGTTTGATTTATGTCTTTGGATTATTGATGAGATTTATATGCACTTTTATTCTCGATTAACGTTTTGAAGTTCAAGTTTATTCATATTTTTCTCAATTACTAACATGGTATCAGAGAAAGGGCATGCAAGAGCTTAGTTTGTGCAAGCAACTAAAGCCTATGTGATCTTGAGAAGTATTGAGGAAAGATCTTGGAGCCATGACATCGATCTCCATCCAACCAGAAGACCAATTTGAAGATACTTCCAAATTGAAGGAAAGAGTGTGAATCATTCTTGAGGAGAATGATCTAGATGTTTACTTGACCTTAGTGAGTGAGGACTCTTTATGCATGGCGAATTAAAGAGCAAGTCAATATGCACCATTTCCGTCACTTTTCAGGAGACAAATTTCGTGGAGAAGTTTTGATCAATCCGTGAGGAATTAGATAGAGCGGTTGAAAACCCACTTCCAAAATGGGACGTTTTAGCTTAATCATGAGAATATTTCAAAAAATTGCAAATTTTTTAGAGATACGATCAAGTATTTGCATATGAAATTCAAAGAATTCATGTTATCGTCGTTTTCCAAAGTGGACAAATTGATGGAACAACCCCAATAGCTGTAAGTTGGATATTATCATTATAATGAGAGTCTCATAGAGTTGATATCTCATCCAAAGAAGAGAATGATTGTTGGAAGACATTTTCTTTAAAATAAGAACATTCACTTTGGGTTGCATGGGATCCAGTTTCTCTATGCAGAGATTTTCTACCTCATGCATGCACTCAAACTTGCAAAGAGATCAAGACCGAGGGACTACAGTAATCTCCACAATGAAACAAAGATCAAGAGGGAGCATGCAAAGCAATAAAAGGATAAGTACCCAAATTTTTTATTATATGCTATTTAGATCTATATGATTTTGAATGTTTTCATTACAGTGATATAGAAGATGCATGATTGTTCATAAGATATGAATATAGAGCATGCATGGTTATTTTATAAAATATGAATATAGAGGATGCATGATTGTTCATAATATATGAATATAGAGCATGCATAATTATTTTATAAAATATAAATATAGAGCATGCATGATTATTTTATAAAATATTAATATAGAGGATGTATGATTATTTCATAAAGATATGAATATAGAGTTGCATGCTTGTTTCATAAATATAGAGTTGCATGATTGATTCATGAGATATGATAGTTGGGCATGATTGATGAATGTTGGGCTGCATGATTATTTAATTATCATATGTTTTATAAAATCAGATTTTGTTTTATTACAATCTGCATTCTTGGACTTGGAATTGTGTTTATCATATACATTGGTGTTCCTATCTTAATTGGAATGTTATCAATCTCATGAGTCCATATTTTGTGAGATGATATAAGAATTATGTAGGGATGATATAAGGCTGAAAACATCATTCATGTGACATGAAATTTATGGCAGCATGATTGTTTCATAAAGTGTGAACACAAGACTACATGAGTGGTTAGATAGAGGGCTTCATGCTTACCTCATGAGATATGAAAATGGGGCTGCATATTTCTTTCATAAATGATTTTTTTGGACTGATATAGGGCTACATATCAGTACATAAGATTATAATGGGTTATGATAAATCGGTTAGTCAATATCTGTACATAACTATGCAAATCATTATCAGTATATTGAGAGTATTTTATGTTAATAAAATTCATGAGTATGAAATGGTTCTAACCATCAGAATAATTTGTCTTGTAGGGAAAATTAATATGACCTTACCTACAAGTAAATAAGGACATGAATGTGGAGTCATTTTGATGGTTGATCCTGAGAGAGAAAAATTCGGGAGGTTCCTATGTCTCTTGGGAAGTAGAAAAAATAGATGGCTTAATTATATTATGATAGATGTAAAGACTCCTGAAGATATTCTGTCTTATTTAAATTCATGTGTCAAATAAGAGATTCATATATATATGAGCATAAATATTTGTGGTGGAGAACCCAGATTATGATTCTCACATTTACATAGTGAGAGGGAGTTGCTAGTCTCACTAGCTACTGAAGAACCAATATAACTAGTTGATGTACCTCCTGTAAAAAGGAGATATGCATGATGCACATCTTCAGAAGGAGGCTGATAACTATATTCAAGAATATTGTTATGATTATTGTTATTAGTGTTGTGGTAGTCACCAGACAAATATTTTCCTTGGTTAAGGAAAATGTGCAGTAAAAGAGCTTGAAGAGTTTCAGGATGATGGACTACAAATCCATGGCCAGACATATGAAGCTAAATATGAAATTTCATATTCTTATTTCATATTTGGAGGATTTCAAGTTAGTTGAAGATGTATTTGGTTAGTCACAGGTCCCAAGATTTGTTATGTGCTTTGTAGTTTGTACATAGAAATGTGCAAAGCATGCGTTGTGGTACCTAATTGGTACAAGTGTATGTGGACTCAGATGTCTTGATCGGTGAAATAGAGTTTTAAATATATATGAAATATGACTAATATGGTGATCAAGGAAGATCACATGTATTGCTCTATATATATCATGTTGAAAAGAAGTAAATCTTTTGAGGTTTTTAGTCAGTTATATTCGAGACATGGTACATATCCATAGATGAGCAACATTGCCAACATTCTTACTAAGACTCTTTTCGAGACAAGCTTGGTATAGAACATAATATATCCTCTAGTTGAAGAGGGAGTGTTGATGTGTCTTCATAGGAGGCATGTATAAAGTCCACACCAGTTAGACATCATACATGACTTAAGCAACGAAGGCTATGATAGCTTATGGAGAGAATCAACATGAGAAGAGACATGGTCAAAAGTCTTAGAGACTAATTATAGTTTGGACTGTTAGAGAATAGTTAAAACCTCTTGGAGAGGTAGTTGGGGCGCTACAAATATAAAGAGAAGGATCACTGAGAAAGTGATAATGAATTGAAGAACATCACAGAGAATGGCATGCTCACAAAGAACTTTTGCAGATAACAAAAGATTCAAGAATTCAATAAATGTTGAAGAGTTAAAGAAAAAATAAGTCTTTATTTCTGCATGTTATTACACATTTGTTGTATAATGTTGTATGTGATGGATTTAAAAAATCCATGGTTTCTAGTTTAGAGAAACTTTATTCTAGATTGGATCCAGAAGATGCTACTTTGTGTAAATAGCTGGTTGGTCTTTGAGCAGACATGTTGTATTTTATGCTTACTACTAAGCATATGTTTGAGTACCTTTGAGGTACATTAGAATAGGCTCTTTATTGTATTTGATACATGGAAGACCTATTATTTGATTGTGTTATCCAGCCATTGTTTTAGCCTAAGATAAGTGATTTAATTTGAGGCTAGTACTACAGAAGAAAGATGTATGTCTGAGAGTACTATAGAAGAAAAATGTGTTTTGTAGATAGTACTACATACTGAGGAGTAGTGTAGCTTGGGAAGCTATATACTAGCTGGGTGAAAGACTTGAGCTTACAGTCATTAGGTGTTAATAGTCAAGCTTTCTTGAAAAACCTACATGTGTTTTATGACAAAACACATTCAAGATGAAGTTTTACTTCAATGAAGTCATGGTCATAAGTTCCAATACATAGGTAATGATGAGAAGATTGCAAATTTTTGACAAGCCTCTATTTTTAACAAAGTTTAAACACTTCCGAGATAAGCTTGGTATGATAGAGAATGTCTCCCTTGCTGAGAGGGAGTGTTGATATTATAACATCAAGAGTCATTCTCCAGTATTGTGAGTAATATCAAGGCAATAGAATTGTGATTAATATCAAGTCCTACAAATATACTCATATGATTGAGGTGGTAATGTTGTAAATATTGTGAGTAATATCAAGCCGATTCTGGTGAATAATATCAGGACAGTAGACTTGTGAGTAATATCAAGTCCTACAAATATCCTCATATGATTGAGGGGGTGATGTTGTAAATATTGTGAGTAATATAAAGCTGAGTCTTGTTAATAATATGAAGACAACTGACTTGTGAGTAATATCAAGTCCTACACTGATATCCTCATATGATTGAGGTGGTGATGTTGTAAAGCTTGTGAGTAATATAAAGCTAAGTCTTGTGAGTAATATCAAGACAATAGACTTGTGAGTAATATCAAGTCAATAAAGCTTGTGAGTAATATCAAGCTGAGTCTTGTGAGTAATATCAAGACAGTAGACTTGTGACTAACAGAAATTTCTACAAATATCCTCATGTTGTGAGGTGGTGTACTTTAATTTGTAAATTAGATATACTATCTGATGTATGGCTAGTCATGGTCAATAGGTGTTGCAAGTCTCCTTTAGGGATTAGATACCCCTAGAGTGATTTACTTTATCATGTGACTATATGACCCAGGGAAACACATATTATCATAGGTTTGGAAATGATCTTATGAGTATGATATGATAAAGATGATTATTTAATGAAAACACATATGGACCATGCTGAGATATTTAATATAAGCACAATGATAGAGAGATAATTTGAATTGCATATTTTTCCACCAAGTCAGCTCGAATTGATTAAATATCAGTTGAGTATTAGTTATGGTAAACAAGTTCAGTTAATTAAGGAATCAACTCCTTAATTTATGCAAGTGACTTTTCGAAATAAACACTAATGGAGAAGAATTTAGTTCTGTTCAGTTACATTCAGTTAAATTTAGTTACTGTTTAGTTACATTCAGTTCTGTTCAGATACATTCAGTTCTGTTTAGCTACATTCAGTTCCGTTCAGTTACATTCAGTTACTGTTCAATTACATTCATTTCTATTTAGTTACATTCAGTTCAGTTTAGTTACACTCATTTAAATACAGTTACACTCAATTCCATTTAGTTGCATGTGGTTCCATTCAATTCAAATAAATACACTTATTTAACAACTTAGTTAAATTTAGTAATTAGTGGAAGGTACATATCTTCTTGTGGGAGATAATTATGGAGTGTCAACTTGGCACCAGATCAATGGGGGGCGCATGATTGAATATGGATCACTGTTGTAAGTGTTAACAACTTGTCAATACATGCAACCATTCTATTTTTGTTGTAAAACCTAATTTGACTTGTTATTGAAGTGCTATGCACTTGGAAAGTTAGATATGATGTTCCATTTTGATCTCCTCTCTCTGGTGCTCTCGGTGAAATCAATTTGTTATTTTGTTTTAATCATTCTCTGCTACTTATCAATCATACTCTAAGATTGTTTGTTGGGTTTATTATCCTCTGAATCAGTAGAGGGTTTTCCCAGGGTATATCCTTTGTTCTATGGTTAGATTTATGTCTTTGGATTATTGATGAGATTTATATGCACTGTTATTGTGGATTAAAGTTTTAAAGTTCAAGTTTCTTCATATTTTGCTCAATCACTAACAAGTTGGTTTTAGTGACTTTGATTGGGAAGGTGATAACACTGATAGGAAATCAACTACTGGATATGTGTTTATTCTTGCATATGGACCAATCAACTGGTCAAGTAAGAAAAAAAGTGAAATTTCACTTTCATTTATAGAGGAATAGTACAGAGGAGCTTTGAATGCAACTACTCAATGTTTGTGGTTGCAGGGAATACTTGGTGAGTTTGGGAACGAGTCAGAGACTTCTACAGTCATCTATTGTGACAACCAAAGTACCATTCGAATCTCAGTCGATCCAATACTGAGGCAGCGATCCAAAAACATTGATATCCATATGCACTACATTAGAGGACTTGTGCATGATGGGGTCATTGATCTGCAACATTGCGCATCATCTGAGCCAGTTGCAGACATCTTCACCAAAGTATTTTCATAGAGGAATTTCAAAAATATGAAGTCTTTACTTTGGATAGTTGATCATGTGGTGAATACATATTGAAGACCATATTTCATACAATATTGTTCATGTCCATGTTTGAGGGAGGATTTTCCCACTTGTGGTTTTGCCTCTTTCCTTGTTTTGTATGGAAAAGTAGTATGTAAAGGGTGACTAAGCCTTGTTTGTAGGCCCTATATATCTGATATTTTTTTGATATTTTACTTAAATTTAGGATTAATAGGGGATGTTGGAATAATCAAAACCCATCCCAAGACTTAGGATAAAATAATTAATCTTTTTGATTAATTCCTAGGTCCTACACTAGCTAGTTTGCACCCAATTCCATTTTTGAGGTCAAAATTGCCAAAAAAGCCTCATGGAGCAAGTTAGAAAGATCCTGGATAATATTATTCCAAACCACAACATTCCCAGAATAGAAGTTGTGCATTACTACCTTATCCATAGTTTCCAGCTTTTATGTATTTTTAAGGCAAAAGCTAAAGCTAGTTTTAAGGTTGACTGCCTTGTTTTTTGCACCAACTCACCTCCCTTATTTTCCTCATCCAAGATAATGATAAATTCAAATTTCCATCACTTATGATCTCTACACACTCATTCAACAAATTCATGAACATCTTGACTTATTTGGAAAGTTCTTTATGCACTTATGAGGGATTTTGACTAGTTTTGTAAGCCTTCTTTTGTACTGATTCGAATAACAACCTAATGCTTTCGAATCCTTGGATTACCTAATGTATGATAAGCCTACATATATTTAATTATGGATGGTGTAAATTAATATCTTCAATAGTTTGTGTATTATCACATATTTAGTCTCCTTCTTGAGTGTTTCTTGCATATTTTCAAACAATTTTGTGAGTTCAATTGTTCTGAGATTGGGATAAATTTGCACAATTCTGTGCTTAAGGTCATTCCTTTTATTTGGATGTCCATATTCTACATTGCAGAGGAAATATTGGAAAATATTTGTAGAATCAACCTTAATTTTTTTGTATTCTAGGAATAGGGGGAAAAAGATTGATTTTGTGAAATGGCGTCACATTGCAACTCCCAAAGATATTGGGGGCTGATTTTAAAGAATTTTAATATTTTTATCAAATATCTAGAAACTACATATGTTCGGATATTGATAGTTGGTAAAGGAATATGCTTTCAAGTGATTGTCCAAAAATACCTATTGCTCGACTTAGTGGAATACTTGATTAGATCATTATCAAGAAATGGAAAAATGTTTTTGTAATATGGGAAACAATTATTCTATCCTTTCCTCTAATATATCAGTGGATTCTATGAAATATATAAAATGGGATGAGAATGAGATGACCAATATACCCTTACATATATAGTGAGGAATGGTTCATGTTGTCATTTAAATGATTAATGACATTCATGGAAAGGCCTATTATTTTTTAATCAATTAGCATTCCCTAAACTAACTAATATCTAACTTGAACATAACATTTATTGGAAACTAACAATTGCAAAAATATCCCATTACCAATACTAGCCATGGGTTCAATGGCATGCCTTGAAATGATTATTTTTCTTCATACATTGGGTAGGGTGTCACTGCTATAGATAGGTTAAAATGGTGTCTAGATTTGGAAAGTCTTAAAGAGAAATAAAATCAAACAAATAAATGAAGAACCTCCTCTAAACATACTATTGTAGCTGCAACCGTTGTCCCCAAATTTTCAAATTTTGGACCCCCTTGTTAATTTTAGCGTTGCCTTGAATCGTTTGGATCCATGAACTTTTTGGTCATGTTTTAAGGTTAACTCTCTTCCTGTTTTCAAAAAATTGCTTATGTTTGAAATTGTTGTGGGTCGCGGAGTTTAGAGTGTGTTTTTGCTACCCTTCGAGCTGCAATTCCCTCTTAGGAACTTATTTCCCTTGCCAACCACTGTTTCGAAGGTCATTTAAACAACTTATCGGCACCATGTTTCCTTAGGGAGCCTCCGTTGTGGAAACCGAATGATGATCTTAACTTCTTTGTGTTGCGTCATTTGTTTGGCTTGTTCACATTATCGGAGGCTATAGTCTGTTTATCTTCCGCAATGGCGGCTCCCAAACAATCTAGATATCCGGCATACAACTGCTCCACCCGCCGATGCTTTATCGGGTCTTCGTCACTTTGTGTTGGATCGGAGGTCATAGTCTTTCCTCCTCCACCCTTGCGGCTGTGTAACGCACTNACGCACTAAGTGTCTGACGTTGATGTTTTTCCGCTCGTCGACTGAGACTTTTTTCACCTAGAATTTGAGTCTAGCTTTTCCGACTCCGATGAGATTAATGGTCTCATGGATCCTGTTGCCTGTTGGAAATCCGCCACCGCGACGGTGAGTAAGACTACCACAGCTGGGGTTTTGGTGTTTTAAGCCGTCGATAATTTTTCTCCCCCCGTCATTTCGTCAGTCTTAAATCCTTGTGGACGAGACAGTGGTTCCGGCACTTGTTAAGATGAACTCAAGAAGGCATAACGGGGAGACGAAGTAGCAGAAAATGGCTAGATAGTGTTAGGCAGAATTCGTACTGAAACCAACGAGATCTCAAGGAGAGCAAACGAAAGGCAAGGCAGAATCAATGGTGACAAAATCCCAGGCCTGGAAATATCTTTCAGTTACCAAGTGGATCCCGCTTTGTTGAGTACTCTAAAAAGTAACGCATGAAGTAAATCATGAGTACTCACAGAAAAAGACAAAAGGGGGATATTAAAATGATTTGGAGGAACCCAAAGGTCGCGGGGGAGCAGCCCAAGCGGTTAGCTGATTTGGTTTAAATATAGGAAAGTTAGAACTTACAGGGGGCTTTTTCCCTGGAAAAAACTTGTGAATCATTGCGTGTAAGAGGAACTACTTCGTTTTACAATAAGAAATTACAATTTTTGCCTGTTGGAAAAGGCGCTGTGTAGAATGTTTCAATGCGATAAATGAACAATGTTGAAGGGGAACTATTTCGTTTTCAACTGTGTTTCATTAACTGTGAGAGCATTCTAACTTTCTAAACCTATGTTCTTTCTTGAATGTTCTCTAGTATATTCTATAATTTTTCCACTATGAGTAATGGAACTTTTAACTGTTGATGAGCTACCTTGTCATGTATACTTTATTCATGTTTGTATGTTTGGTTTTAAGAACAGCTACCTGTGATTTTCCGTAACATATGAATAGTATCGCATTGCTCATGAATTAATAACTCTCTAGAGATAGCCTGGTTAGTATTTATTTTCTAATGGCGTGTGATTTAGATGCTTGTGAGTTTTAAGACGAGAGGTAAGAACCTGCGCATCACATTGTGAATACTCCTGGCATTCTTTATCAAGTATGCATGTTAAATAGGCACTTGCATATCATACTTTAAGCCAAAAATACAAAAATATATACGGTGGATCGGGCCGTAACCGGTAAGACCTTTTATTTTTGTTACTTGACCTATGATAGCTGGACCGCAAACTAGACAGATTCCCTACACCAAACAGTCATAGGCTAATTGGGAACGTTGACTGGGGAGAATCCCTTGTTGTTGCCGCCTGCGAATTTCCAGGCCTCAACAATTTTTGGCGCTAGAAGCAGGGCTGCTAGTGCATGGCTGGCTAGGGAAACCCGTTTTCCCAAGACTATTCCACCGGTAACAGTTCAGAAAGCGGTGTGTTTAATAATCCAATTCCTGAAGAAGGGGGTAGAGAACGTTTGTATTCTGTCGACAACGAAGTTGTTAATAATATGAGAAGACACACTAGGGCATATGTGAAGAAGATTGGAAACAACGTCCTTATTGACTGATCCCACGATACAATGAACGTGTCAAAACTGAGCTCGATAGGATGCTGGATGCTGGTATCATCAAATCGGTGGAAGAATCAGAATGGACTAGCCCAATGGTTTTTCAAGATAAGAAGACAAGAGAAATATGGATCTGTGTCAACCCCTAGAAGTTAAATGATGCATGTATTGATGATCCATCCCCAACGCCATTCACTAACGAAGTACTGGAGGGAGTTGGAGGATAAGAGATATATTCATTCACAGATGGATTTTCGGGTTACCATCAGATAAAAATTGTGAAGGAAGATCGGCACAAGACCACTTTTGTGATAGAATGGGGATGTTTTCAGTACACAGTGATGTTGTTTGGTCTCAAGAATGCACCTGCTATCTTCTCAAGGATAGTATTCATTGAGTTTAAAGATTTCATTCATAAATTATTGGAAGTATACATGGAATATTGGACCATCTATGGGTTGGTAAAAGACCACATCACAAACCTGCGATTGATGTTGGAAAGGCATCGACAACATCAAATCTCACTAAATCTGAGGAAGTGTATATTTTGTGCCCTGTTTGGGATTTTGTTGGGACACATCGTAAAAAGGAATGTTGGTTGATCCCTCCAAGATCGTAATAATTGTCAATCTACCTCCACCAATGATAGTAAAAGAGCTTCGGGCGACGTTGGGCCATACAAGGTATTACTGAAAGTTCATAAGGTGAGATATGCAACAATCACAACATCAATGGAGAAACTGTTGAAGAAGGATGCAAAATTTGAATAGAGCGATGAGGGTCAAGAAAGTTTCAATACTCTAAAAAAGAAGATGGTTACATCACCGATATTAGTCTTTCTGGATTGGACGAAGAGGTTTCACGTCCATGTCGATGCCTCATCAATCGCATTAGGAGTAATTTTAGCACAGCTAGGAGAAGGGGTGATTGATCACCCAATTTCCTTCTCAATTTGGAAGTTGTCCATTGTAGAAACAAACTACATGACAACTAAGCAGGAAGGATTGGTGATTGTGTATGCACTGCAGAAATTCTGCCACTATCTGTTAGGAGGACATTTCAAGATGTTTATAGATCATTCAACACTGAAATACCTTGTCAACAAGCCTGTGTTGGGGGGGAATATTTTCTGATGGTTCCTCCTCTTCCAAGACTTTGATTTCAAGATCATTGTGAAGATGGGACTATTGAATAATGGTCCCAATAATTTGTCAAGGATTGAGACAGGCGAGGAACCAAGCAACATAGAGGATAGGTTACCCGATGCAAAGTTGTTTAAAGTTGGAATGTTTGATGAGCATTATGAAGAAATTATCCAATTCCTTTTGATAGGACAAGCGCTGGAGGATTTAACCACTAGTCAGAAGAATCAATTGGTCATTCGAGCTATAGATTTTTAGTTAATTACCAAACAACTCTACAAAATGGGACTAGATGAAATTCTACGTCGACATGTTCTACCGCATGAAAAAGAGAGAATATTGTTTGAAGCCCCTGATGGAATTATAGGAGGACATTATGGAGGTATCGCAACCGCTAGGAAGATACTCTGGGCCGGTCTATGGTGGCCGACAATGTACAATGATGTCATGGACTATGCAAAAAGTTGGGACATCTGTCAAAGGATGAGGAAGCCATCGCAATGGGACGAGATGTTGTTGGTACCTTAGGTGACGCTGTAGCCATTTGAGAAGTGGGAAGTGGATTTTGTGGGACCCATCAATTCTCAAGGAAAAAAGATGGGTGCATGATACATTATCACTGCGAAAGACTACTTGACTAGATGGGTGGAAGCTGCACTGGTGATGAATTGTGTCGTTGCGAGTGCAGTGTGGTACCTATTAGATAATGTCGTTACTTAGTTTGATTGTCCTAAGATATTGATGAGAGACCAAGGGATTCACTTTATCAATCACACCATTAGCGGAATGATGAAGGAATTCAAGATCCAACACAAGAAGAGCACTCCATATCACCCGCAAGTGAATGGAATAGTTGAGGCATTCAACAAGGTATTGAAACATGCGCTAATAAAGGTATGTAACAAAAATAAAGATGTATGGGATTTGAAAATTCCTGTGATATTATGGGCCTAACAAAATACATGCAAGCGGTTGATAGGGAAACACCATTCAAGCTGGTATATGGCCAAGAAGCACTTATGCCGATGGAGTACATCGTTCCTATCCTACACATAGCGACAATGACAAGCATAAGTGATGAAGGAGCAGTTGAAGAATGGTTGACGCAATTATTACAACTTTAGGAGGATCGGTTCATCGTAAGTTTTCATCAACAAGTGGAAAAGGATCTATAGAAGGCATGGCATAAATGTCATATCAAAGAGAAGTACTTCCAGTGTAGAGACATGGTTCTCCTCTATGACAAAAAGTTTGCAAAGCACCCAGGTAAGCTCCAAATGAATTGGTTAGGACCTTACGTGATTCATTTCATCACTGACGGAGGTGTGGTGAAATTGCAGTATTTAGATGGTGCATTGCTACCGAAGCTAGTGAATGGAAGCCGATTAAAACCCTATTGAGATAGCCAGGTGATACATTGTAAAATAAAATTTGCCCAATTAAAAAAAAAAAATTATAAGAAAAAAAGCTAAGGAGTAGGTAATCACAACAAGAAGGTTCGATAGAAAGGAAAAGATGTGCCGACCGCAGCAAGAAGGGAGCTTGATGACATTCGACAAAGGGAGATGCAGTCAAATCAGGAAATAAATGTAGCAGTTAAACCCAACGAATGATGACGCAAGTAGATGAGACACACATTTAAGAGGAAATGGACCATTGGTTTTGAAGAATCGACAATGGATTTGGTCGATCGTTGAGGGATTTATCCATGATGATCAAAATCATTTGCACAAAAAATCTCAAGTCTATAAGAATCAACAGGGGGAGCATCGAATTGAAGCGCAACCAAGGTGATAGAGGCATAGGGAGAGGCCAGCCCGTCAACAACAGGAGGAATGGAGTTGACAACATGAAAAGGGTCAACATTTGATGAAATTACAGGATATGTACCACCACGGAAGGCAAGCACACCAATGGTTCAACTCTCAAAGAACCAATGCTACAACATTAAGCTTTCGATGACACCGAAGGGTGTACATGTCACCATGAATATCGTACCATATTTGCAGAAGTTGGCTCATAGTGATGATGACATTCTGGCATATCCAGAATGCACCGCATAACCCTTTGAGAAGCAACCACAAGGAGAAGGAGTCTCGATCACTTGGGTGCAGACACTATGGGCCATGGGTTTGCAATGGTCGAGACTTTTGGAAATTACCCATGTGCCACATTTCAGCCACTCCATGGAGGTAAATGTGTGTGCGAAGTAGTTATAATCGTGCTTCCCTTGTGGATACCTTTGGTTGGACACCAAAGTACTTGTTACGGTTGAACTCATTTCCCAGATCACCGGAATGCCAATGGCAGGGGCTGATCCATCGCAGTATTTCCATAGCAAGGATAATGAAAAAAGGTTGGTTACGAAGCTCAAGAAGAAGTATGATTTCATTCGAGACAAGCGGGCATATGTCATCATGAATAACTGGTAGAATGGAAGGTTCTTGTCAGTATCGAGGAGCCATTGGATACTGAGGTAGGATTACCACCCATTATTCTATTTGAGCAAGAGAAAGAACAAGCAATAGGTTCTAAAGAGGATTCGCAAGAAGATTCATCCACTACTCCGATGGATTCGGAGTTGGAAATGAAACTGGAAGAAGGAAGGACGAAGAAAATATTCGAGCAAGGGGAAGCAAGAAACACACCAAAGATGGAGGAGGATCAGGTAAGTCGGATACTGGTCGCGATTAACATTGGGACCAGTGAAATCCAAGCATAAGAGAAGAGACATTCTACATATCTAATGCAATGAAATTCTAAAGAAGGTACCGTAGATTGATGTGATGCAAAGAGAAACCAAGATAAGTACTGTAAAAAGGGTGCAGCTGGTGCAGATTCCATCACCTACCCTGGTGACGAGAAGCGAAGATGTCGATGCAACTATGTAGCAATTCGACATGATCAACCTCGATGTCAAGGAGCTATCGATGTAGACACTATCATGCCTACAAAAGGAAGAAACTCAAGAGATCATAGACCGTGAGGAGATTATGCATGATGAGTTAGTTAAGTCGAAGGAGCAGATAACACAATCAAAAGAGGAGCTAGAATGAATGAAAAAGGTGCAGGAAGCAGAAGTGATGGCAAGAACAAAGGCCTTTGTTGGAAGGGGTTTTTGGGTAAGATAGCTGCACAACATCATAGATGTTGCGCAAGGTCAAAGATGCCATCCAAGGTGGAAATCGATGCGTAAGATGGAATTATAATATTTTATGTATTTTTGGTCACATTTTATAGTTTTGGACCGCATTATGTGGATTGTGGTCATTATTTTGTAGTTTCAGTTGAGAATTAGTTAGGAAGTTGGTTAAGTGGACCATCATTGTAAAGGCGCAAGCCTATAAGTAGATGTAGAGTTGCAAGTGTTAAGGGATCCATGTTTTTTTACTCTTGGACATTCTTTAGTTCTTACACAAGCTTCTGATTTTGATCTGTGTATGTGAGATGGAGAACTATTTTGGAGAATCTGTATTTTGTCGCGAAGACTAATATGACATGACAAAGGTTAAGCAAAATCCTTGTGTCTTTTCTTGTTTTCCTGTTTTCCTGTTTTCTGCAATCCAAATATGAATGCAATGTGTATCTATGATATGGATCTGTGAATGATGCGATGTTTTTCTGCTTTAAATGATGTTATATTGTTAGATCTGTTTGTGCATCGATGGTTTTACTGCGATTTCGATATGATAATGATAAATGTTGAATGATCATATAATTCTGTTAATGCATAAGTTGAATGGTTAGATCCGTGTAATAAATGCTACGATAAGTGAATAAGTAGACACATGAGGGGTGGCAGGTGCGGGGGGGGATTCTTTTGGATCCCAGAGGACATGTTGAACAAACCTTCACTTAGGGTCTTGGATATAGGACCAAAAACTAGGCCAAGTGGTTGGCCCTCCTCCAGGGAATGAAATCTTTAGCCGACAAAGACCTCTCCAAGATCGTGATTTTCAGAGACTCTCGACATGTCATATTCAAAATGATTAATGGTTACACCAATGGCTCCATAAAATGTCATCGCCTGCATGACAAAATCATTCCTCTCATGACCAAGTCCTATGAATTTTTCCACATCCTTCGCACAAACAACTCAGCAGCGGATGTCTTGGAAAACATGGAGGCCTCCCTCCCCCCAGGTCAAATTAGTTTAAATGGTCAAGCTCCTTACCTCAAACCTATTCCTTGATGGTTCATCGAGATTTAAGTCTCTATCCTCATTGTATTTTGTTTTCCCCTATGGAAAATCATGAAGGGCCTATTGTTCTCCCTAAAGGCCTCAAAAACACACTTACCCATTACACCCCTTATCACTCTAACCATTTTTCCCCTTATCCCTCCATCCCCCCTCACTCCACCACCTCGTGCCCTCCCTTTCCCACTGGCTTCCACCTTGCGCACCTTCCTGAAGGGCCTCCAGCCTTTAAGAGGTGTCCCACCTCTCTCCATCCTCCCAAAAGCGTGGCTTCCTCTGTACTCACCTTCCCTCGGTCCCTGCAGGCTTTAATACTCACCTTCCCCGGGTTAATTACCTCCTTCCCTTGCATGCTCCAGGTCTTTTCATTCCCTCCACTATATCTTCTCCTCGAAGTTGCTCCCATCCTCATTTCACTCTTGGTCATGGCTCTGTCCGATATGTGATCTCTTCGAAACACATCCTCTTGGATGTCATTGCAAGTGTCGATGAAGGCTGGTTGCAGGAAATCCCATGGGAAACTCTTCCTCTCACCAGGGTGTTCATGAAGGAAAGGCTGGCTCTCATAGCCTTCTCCACCTGCTTATGCACTACCCATTCTGTAACTTCGCTGTGGCTTTCGAATATTGGTTCCGGTCTCAACCTCTCCATCGACGAACAATCCTTCATTGATGAAAGCAATTCGATTTTGGGCTGTCACTGTTCAGGTTGGAAAGAAGGTGGAGTTGGCACTTTATCTTGTCAAAGCAAGATAGAGCGAGACTCTCTCCTGCATGAACTCAATACCCTCAAGCTGATTCTCAGTGGTCTCTCTGTCAAAGATCAGGCTCACATGGTTGCTATTGTAGTTTGTGCTCTCCATAGCAATTTCTCCCGCATTGAAATATCTCCCAGACAAGGTAGAATGTCGCAGGCTAATGAGAATGTTGGCATAGCGGATTTGAAGAAAAACCTTAGGTGCCTCTACAAAATGATGGCCATTGGCATAATGGATAACAAGGAAACTGCTCAGGAGGTCAAGAGCATGGGGGATGTGGTTAGCTACACATCCTATCAAATCAGTAACCATGATTCAAGGATTGATGATACTGAGAGTAACCTCAGGGAAATGATGGGCAAGATGGACAGAATTCAAGAAGACCTCTAGCACTTGGTAAGCATGAATTAGCACAACAAGTCCTTCGAAACTCCAGTAGCAGCAGCGCACCCCATGGAGGAGGAATCGGTTGTTCAACCTATGAAGTCTCCAGGCAATCCTTAAATGGATTTCTAAGTTTTTATGTTTTATTGTCTTTTACTTTGCAGTCATTTTATAAGGGTATACACTACCCCAAGCATTAGATGTTTTGTAAATTCTCTCTGTGGAGTTCTTTGGTCATCCCCATGGACCAGTTTTGAACTACAAGAACTCTCCCTTCCCACTCTTACTTTGTAATGAATGGCTGTGCACAGCCTATTTTATATAAAACTTTTTAAGTTTCTGTTAAAAAAAAAATTAGACACATGGTCCTCCTTCATTCTGCGGAAACTTGGTTCCATCAACTCTCCCTCAAACATCTCGGGTGAGACTTCATCTGCTCTGTAGGTGTTGCTAGATGGGGTAAGACCTATCTGGGCCAGTGCTCAGGGATATCATGGTGGTTTGGATGTCAACAGAGAGGTGAGCTCCTGTCGACTGGTTTTGTGTCAACAAATGGTTCCGTTCCTAGGAACTTAGTGTGAAGAGGAGTGAGGAGAGGTTGTGGCACCCGACAAGACCAGAGATCCAATATTGAGAAAGAGAATCAAAACCCTGTACTGACGATATATAAGTGGCTGGAACAGTATATGTATGAAGGTCCACACAAGCTACACTTCTTATCTAAATTTTTTATCATCTTGTATGAGTGGTTGGCGTGATTTACCTATCGCAAGACAAATTTCCAAGGAGGCGAACTAACGTCCTTGACCCCATAATTGATCGAGGAGTTGCAGGAGGTAGAAAAAAAAACATCAAGGGCTATTGAATTATGGCTTGACAGTATCTTGGAGGGATATATTGATGAGTTCACAGGTGATACCACTAAATCCTATAATGAAGTAGAAATGGAGTTCTTCAATGAACCAAGAGGTAGGTTCCTGTTATCTTTGCAATTGTCTATTAATATGCTCGTCTACGAAAAGGCATACTGAATATGCACCTCAAGTAGTAGAAATTTGGTGTGTGGAGGTTGCGGGTATCACAGAGAGGAGGGTTGGATGGAATGATATGAGGTAGATGGATGGAAGTTACGACAGGACCATGAGGGAAGTCGAGGAAGGAAGTGGTCTTACGAGAGGAGGAACAAAGTTTCAGAAAGAGAAGAGGCAGAGGACAGGAGAGAGTCCTGCCATGACCGAGATGCGAGGCTATGAAGTAAGACTACAAAGAATAAAATGACCCTACAACAATGAAGGAGATGATCAGGCTACGCCCGAGCTCAAGGAAAGGTTGACCCAGAGCAACAACATACCCACACCTCCATCCACTACACCATACTGAGGGAGGAACATGAGTTTGACACAATCGTGTCCAACATGTCAACAACACTCTAATAGCAGTGGATCAATGACTGTAGGAAGGAGGCCCAAGATGGCGAGCGATGATGCAAATTTACCCCTGTTCCTTGGAAACAGGACAAGGATCCAGAGAAATACTAGTTCTTGTGTGAAGCTGTGTGGCCTGTTAAACAAAGTACGGATGATGAGGTTAAGAAAGGTCAATTGGCAATGACCCTTTCGGGGTCACGCACTGGATTGGTTCATGAAATTTTTCCAAGTCCCTATGGGGGCTCCAACAAAAAAATTGGCTGAAGTCAGCAAAGGATTGATTGAAGAATTCAAAAAGCTAAAATCTAAAGCACAATACATCATAGAACTGAAGGAGATTAATCAGTATCTAAACGAAACTGTTTGGGATTTTGATCAAAGGTTTAAGACGCTAATGGAAAGAGTAAAATTTGAGATGAGCAATATTCAACATAAGGAATGGTTCATTGTGGTGCTATTATCTCATACCATATTACTGTTGATGCATCAAAATATTGGGACACATAGTGAGGCTTTGGAGATTGCGATGAAATTAGAAGCTTCACCTATTAGTGAGAACGTGGACAGTATGAACCAAATTGAAACGCAACTAGCAAATCTGACCCTCCAATTGCAAGATATCAAGAAATGAAAAGAGCATCACGAGGAAGTATGGTGTACTTGATATCACACAAATAGGCATACCAAGGATAATTTCCTAGACTTCCGAAACTACCTGTTGTCAGGAGCTCCAAACCCACTAAGTTGTGGCGGTATTCCATGGTGCCGTATCTGCCAAGTTTATGGGCATCGACATGAAGATGTGGATATATGCAGAATATGGCCACAAAGCCAACGAACCTATACTGTACATTATACCAGTTTGTTGGGCATGAAGATAAGGATTATCATGCATATGATCTACTATAGGAAAGAACAATGGACATGTACTATGTGAAGGGAGAAAACCATCGAACGGTACAAAAACTGTAGTCACAGGTGGTATAGCCACCACCTCAGATGTATATGGCTCTATAGCAGCCACATCCACAATTTAATTAGATGAAAATGGATCTGTAGCAGCCACAATATGTCCAACCAACATAGTATGTTCAGCATTAGATGAATCCCCCGCAGCATCAGTTCAATCAACCATAGTTTCAGCAGCAAGGAGCATTTCAAGGAGGACGAGGTGAGGGATTTGGTCGAGGAGGAGGACAAGGTCGCGGACCATTGTAATTTTATAACTGCGGAGTATTGGGAAATTATTAAAGAGATTGTCCACAATTGCAAGCGCAGTGTACGTATTGTATCATCGTCAATGGGAGAAGATAGTCCACGTACAAAAATTTAGCTGGCTAGAAAGAAGAAGGTGTAGTTCGATGTCAATGCGAAGAAAGATACATTCGTTGAAGCACCCGATGTGATAGGAAGAAATCTTGATAAGTTAACTGTTTATGAGATGCCAACTGCTTTTGATTCAACTTTGGTAGTAGGACCATCGCGACAACATGGTACCTTGCAGAACTTCTTCGAAAGTTTCTTGTCGCTGGTAAGAGATCCTAATGATCTTGCCAAGATTGAGAGTCTATTGCATCAGTCAGCTAAGGGATAGAAAGAGTCTGCAGTGAACTCTTTACATAAGAAAAAGACAAGAACAGAGATGCACATGAATATTCAGATTGGAGACTACGAGGTAGATTCAATAATTTTGGATCTAGGATCAGACGTCAATATACTAATGAGGTAGACATGGAACAATATGAGGAGCCCTCAGTTGGCTTGGTCCCCTATACAACTGCAACTGGCTAACCAGGCTAGAGTAACTTCGATTGGGTGAGTTCCACATCTTGCTGTGTAAGTTGAAGGGACGAAGACTTATGCTGATTTTGATGTTATTGAAGTTGTTGATGGAGGAGGCTCCTATCCTACATTCTTGGGGATTGGATGGGCCAATGACATCTTAGCGGTGATAAATTTTAAGAAGCGTGTGATGAGATTTGAGAATCAGGACATCAGAGTCATAGCTTTGATGGATCCAACTGAAGGATGAAGGTATATTGAACAAGTGAAGAATGAAGTTGTAAGAGGATGGGATCACACATATAATATCTCAGAATATTACATCCAACTGATAGTTGACGGTGAGCTCGGTTGGTGTAGCTCTAGCTCTGGGTCTTCTGACTCTGATGATGCTCTAGAGAACTGGTAGAATTGAATGCATGAGGCATCACTTCAGAAGTGTGTCTTTATTACGCAGTCATTGTGCCGAGTCGCGAATGAGACTGTTGAATTACCAGTATATGAAGGACTTCCTGAGTTGTCTGAATTCCTATTAGAATTTGAAGATAAGGTGTCAAAACCACAGTGGTAACCGGAGGTGGATGAAGCGTTGAAGGCTACTCCAACATGCTAGTGGGTGACCCATAAGAAGTCGATCACTTAATGGTCACAGTGTCGAAGATTGATGACAGTTCGCTTTGGTGATGTAGAAGTGTACCATTTTGGAAGGTACAATGGGAAGACTAACCCTAGTTGTCATATGATCGAGTGCCAGACCTTGTGGGCATCACGACTAAAGGATGAGTGGGTCCATGCTTTTGTCCTCACATTGGATGAGATGTCGCAGTCATGGTATGTATCAACCGATTTGCATAGAGAGATCACTACTTGGGAAGAATTGATAGTTTGCTTTACTCATACCTTCAGTTTTGCGGATACCAATCTAGATATTCATAACGCATTGCATCTCATCCACGAAGTTATTCTGAAGGTAGTTCCAATTGCATACCCCATGGATCCACATGTGCATTGTTAGATGCAGTCAATGATGGAATGCATGATAATGTAACTGGAGGAGTAGAGGATGGTAATGAGCCACAAAACATCAATATTCTGGAAACAGAAGTAAGTCGGGATGTCGCAACACTTGACATCCCAATGGATCCAATGAATCAGCCATTAAAGATCAGTAAGTTCAACATTGGGACGGAGGAAAACCCAAAATTTGTGAATGTTGAGGACTACTGGGATGAAGAGACCATGGCAATGATCACAGATCTATTACATGAATTTCAAGATTTGTTCCCTACCAAGTTTTCTGAGATAAAGGGAATACTCGGAGATTTAGGAGAGATTAATATTCCGCTAAAGCCAGATGTGAAACCAGTAAGGTAGAGGCCGTATTGCCTAAATCTATGATATAAGGAAAGGGTAAAAGCTTAACTCAACAGAATACTAGAAGCTGGGATAATTGAGCTGGTTGAAGAATCTGAATGGATCAATCCTATGGTGTTCCAAGATAAGAAGACATGTTTCAAATTTGTGTTGACCTTAGAAAATTGAATGATGCATGTGTGCATGATCCATTTCCGACAACATTCACTGATGAGGTGCTAGAAGGAATAGGCTGTCAATAAATGTATTCCTTCATAGATGGATTTTCTGGATATCACTAGACCAGGATTGCAAAAGAGGATCGCCACAAGACAACATTTGTTACTGAATGGGGTTGTTTTCAGTACATTGTGATGCCATTTGAGCTGAAGAATGCCCCAACGATATTTTCTCGAGTTGTTGTCTCTGCATTCAAGTATTTTATTCAAATTTTTTTGCAAGTTTATATGGATGGCTGGACATTTTATGGATTGATTAGGAACCATCTAGAAAACCTATGATTGATGCTAAAGCGATGTCGACAACATCAGATCGTGCTGAACTCGAAGAAGTGTATTTTTTGTGCACCTTTTGGGATGCTGTCAGGACACATTATTTGTAAGCAAGGAATGTTGGTTGACCCTGCAAAGATTGCATTGATTTTGGGCATGCTACCACATACAAATGTGAAACAAATTAGAGCGACGCTGGGGCACATAGGATACTACCGCAATTTTATTCATGGTTATGCTGCAATCACAACTCCTATGGAAAGGTTACTTAAGAAGGATGTGATGTTTGTATGGAGTCAAGAATGTCATGATAGTTTTGAGACACTGAAGGCTAAGATGGCTTCTACACCAATATTAGTTTTTCCTGATTGGAATAAGGAGTTCCATGTCCATGGGGATGCATCATCAGTTGTGTTGGGTGTGGTGTTGGCGCAACCAGGGGAAGGATATCTTGATCACCCGATTGCTTTCGCTAGTCGGAAGCTATCATCTGCAGAGAAAAAATACACTACCATAGAGAGGGAAGGTTTGGAGATGGTATATGTGGTATAGAATTTTAGGCATTACCTATTGGGAGGTCATTTCAAGATGTTCACAGACCATTCTGCTTTGAAATACCTGTTCTATAAGCCTGTGTTAGGGGGGAAGATATTCTGTCAGCTACTTCTTTTTCAGGAGTTTGATTTTGAGATAATTATGAAGCCAGGTCGCTTGAATGTTGTCCCATATTATTTATCCCGGATTGAGACAGGTGAGGAACCAACAAACATTGAAGATGGGTTGCCAGATGTGGAACTATTCAGATTCAGCATGGTTGATGATTACTATGAACAAAGAATTCAATTTTTAGCGATGGTAGTAGCACCAGAAGAGCTTACTACAAGTTAGAAGAAGCAGTTGGTCATCAAGGCCTTGGATTTCCATCTGATTGCTGGAAAAATCTATAAAATAGGACCAAATGAGATATTACGGCAATGTGTTCTACCACATGAACAAGGGAATATATTGGAAGAGGCACATGCGGAAGTTGCCGGTGAACACTATGGAGGTCGCGCTACTTCCATGAAGGTGCTCTATGCAAGGATTTGGTGGCCCACCCTTCATAATGATGTGACAAATTACGTGAAAACTTGCGATGTATTTCAAAGAATGGGAAAACTATCAAGGAGGGATGAGATGCCATTGGTACCTCAGGTGACATTGCAACCATTTGATAAATGGGTTGTGGACTTTGTGGGACCAATCAACCCACCTGGAAAGAGAACCAGTGCATGGTATGTAATTATAGTGATAGACTATTTGACAAGATGGGTGGAGGCCACACCTATTGTGGATTGCACCACTGCGATAGCTACAAGGTTCTTGTTTGACAACACTGTAACTCGGTTTGGATGCCCAAGGATATTGATGAGAGACCATGGGATTCACTTCATCAATTGCACAGTCAACGCATTAACATAAGAGATTCAAATACAACATAAGAAGAGTACACCATATTATCCACATGCAAATGGAATAATGGAGGTGTCCAACAAGGTGTTGGAGCATGCACTTACAAAGGTATGTAACACAAACCGTGATGAATGGGATTTGAATATTCCAACAGTTTTGTGCTCACATCACACCAGCTGCAAAATATTGATAGGACACACACTGTTCAAATTGGTGTATGGGAAAGAGACAGTCATGCCTATGGAGTTCATTAGTCCAAGTTTGTGGATATCGGCAACAGTGGGCATGGATGATGAAGCAACATTAGAAGAACACCTAGCATAGCTAGTACAACTCGAGGAAGACCACTTTGTTGCAGGTTTTAACTAGTGTGTTGAAAGGATCGACAAAAATATTGGCATGATCGGAATATCAAGAACAAACAATTTCAACAAGGAGACTTGGTGTTGTTGTACGACAGCAAGTTCATGAAGCATCCAGGTAAGTTACAGATGCATTGGCTAGGTCTATATCTTATTAATTCCATTAATTCAGGTGGTGCAGTACAACTGCAACAGTTAGATGGTGCGATACTGCCAAAGCTAGTGAATGGTAGCAGGCTGAAGCCCTATAGGTTGGGCCTTGAGGTGCACGATGCTTAAGGCACTGCGTGATGAAAAAAAAAATTGAGGATAGGATGCTAGGTATGAGGATGGCGCACCAAAAGGGAGTGGTTTCACAAGTAGAGGAATGAATATTGTAGTTAGGAGGCCATGTCATGATAGCCACAGGGTCGCAATGTAGTCAAATCAATAATAAATGAAGACAATTAAAGTAGTTAATAGTCGAGGCTTGTTAAAGTGACGCATATTCATGGCCGATCCGATCGTTGGATTGACAAGATCACTGACGAATTTGCATGATTAATGCATGATTTGGTTGAAAAGATTAAATTTGATTTGGTCTTGATGGAGGTGTGATTGGATCGGTGCGATAAGAAGGGGTCGAACATGGTCAACATTCACCATTGTGCAAAGATTGAGTTGCAAGGTTGTCACAGAAGAGTTATGTTGTGTTGCATTAAGTCATGTTGTAGTGATTGAGTGAGTTGCAGAGTGAAGTCAGGTCGAGTGCCCACTGAACATTGTGGGGCAAGAAACGTGTGCAAGTCACGGTTGAAATTTCTAGTGAGAGGGATTCACCAGTCATCAGGGTCCTATTGAGGAGGAAGTCGCAAGTATGGTAGTGGGATCTTCCTCTATTCCAAAGAAGAAGAGAGGGGCACAAGGGATGGCATGCCCAGTTCCGAATAAGCAGAAGACTAGAACGTCTGTGAGGGCACAAGAGGAGGCAGCTACATAGTCGGGTCCATCGACTTTAGGGGCTATGGAATCATCAGCCCACGTAGGGGTGTCTGTTGCAGACATCCCTGGATATGTTCCTCCGACATGGCCCGTTGCAAATCCAAGGAAGATGACCAAGAACCAGAAATACCCAGTGAAGATGCCAACAATTCCACAAGGTATGGCATGCACCATGGATATCGTGCCTGCGCTGATGGGAATGAAGTATGATGATCACGACATGCTTGCATCTACGGAGATCACAAAGGGTCCATATGTACCTATGGTAGCGATAGGAGGCGACTCGATATTACACATTCCATAGGATTGGGATCATGGCTTGGCCAGAGTAGGACTGTTGGGATTAATAAACATGCTGCACTTTGGTTGGTTGAACGAAGCAAATGCATGCATGAAGCAGCTCTTGGCATACTTCCATGGTGGGATTTTGTGGTTGGACAAAATGATCGCAGTCATGGTAGCACTTATTTCAGAGATCACGTGGCTTCCTAAGGATGGGACAGACCCCTCACAGTATTTTAGAGGAAGGGATAACGACAAGAGGCTCACGGAAAAACTGAATAAGAGATATGGTTTGCAGTGGGACGGACGGGCATACCATGTCGACATCATGAATGATCTAGCTGTCCATTTTGGTGCACAAATTTTGGCCAGTAAGATAGTGAGGCAGAATAGACCAAATTAGTGCAAATCATGGGTTATTGCATGTGCGGAGCAGTGTGCATAAGTATAGAGATGAATTGGCTGTTATTTTTAATGAACCAGTTGACGGAGGATGCAATGGAAGTTCAGGCGAGAAGAGGTTGTTTGCATATAATTGGCTATTGATCTTAATTGCACTTGTGACCTGGATGGATCCAGATGATTACCAAGGGATGAATGTGGATGCAGTAAAGATATATAAGAGTGCACGCTACCAGAACCTCAGGTTGGTGAAGGAAGATGACATACTTAAGGACTGTGCAGTTCAGTTCTGGATCTATTGGGAAGCACTATAGGTTGCAGCTATGAAAATTCCATGATTTTCTGAGGAGGCTGTGATGAAGTTCCAACGGGTTTCTCGACTCACGATTGGACCACACGCCATTCATGTGCAGGTGCGGCGTGACCCAGAGAAGTAGTGATTTTTGACACCATACAAGTTTTCTGATGCAGAGTTGGAGACAATTGTCGATGATTGACTCGTAGCATGGAGAGAACCGGTTAGCCTACAAGAAGTGTCAACAGGTCCACCATCGGACGCACCAGTTGATCCGGTATATGAGCCTGACTAGCAGAGTCACCATGATTCATATGAAGAGTTGTCATGGACACCCATTGAATCAGAAGCAGAGAAAGAATTTGAAGAGTCAAGAACGAAGAAGCGACAGGAATTGGGCGTGACAAGTAGCGCAACCCCAAGGATTGAGGCACAATTAAACTGGCTTGTTGCATCCCTTAAAAAAAGAAACAAATGCGGCAGCTGAAGAGATGAAGAAACAAGAAGCAAAAGGATTTAACGAGGTAAAAAATTAACTTGATTCTTTGTTTGATGTGGTATTGAAGAAGGCACCAGAGGTAGCGATTGTGCAGGACCTTGGCTCAATCAACACTGGGACGCGGATTCAGAATGTGCAAATTTAACCGCATGCGATTGAGATTAATAATGAGGATCTCAATGCCTTCCTGAAATAGTTACAATATTTTTCCATCGACATCAATGAGCTGTCCACACAGACGTTGGTGCATATGCAGAGGGTTGCCAATCAGAAGTTGGAAGATAGAGAAAAAAGTATCAACGGTTAGTTCTTGTGATCGCAGGAGAAAGGGCCAGAAGCATGGAAAGAGGTTGAAGAGTTGAAGAAGGAACAAGAGCGAATAATCACAGATAATTCCAAGGTTATTGAAGAGTTGAAGAAGGAGAAGGATCGACTGGTGGTCGAGAAAGTGCATCTTTGGGACAACAAAGTGCGGTTGGAGGAGGTACTTTTTGATGCCTGCTAGCATGTATATGATAGCATGGTGGAGATGGATGCAGTGGAAATAGCACAACAACTTGGGGATGTATAAATTCAGGCCAGCAGTAGATTAATTTTACCCACAACAATTATCAAGTGATCATGCAAAATTGCTAACAATGGAGACTGAATATGGAGCTGTAACACAAAATTATATTAACTGAGTGTACAATAGCCAACCCTGTAATAACATAGGTTTCCGAATATATAGAATACATCAAGAGGTCGAATGCATAAGGAGGCATCCAAAACTAGCATAAAGCAGGCTTACTCAAAATAGGCAAATCCCCCATAGGTGTAAAAAGCTAATCCCAAATCTGTCATGGAGCTCACGAATTGGAAAGGGTGCATGGGAAAGATAAAGAGTGGTGGAATGGAAGCTCATAAATGCTTTTTCATGGAGAAAAGAGTGGAAGATGAAGAGGACAAAAAACTAGTTCACCTCACCTAGTCTTGCTTTCCTATGTGCCTTAAAACACTGAAAAAGAAGGCAATAAAGTAGAAAAAGTAGAAGGGCACCTAGGAGGCCAGGAATAAATCAAATTTGATTCCTAAGGCTTTCCCAAGTGCTACATGAGTCAAATATGGCAAGTTTGACCTCTATGGATAGGCAATTAACAACTTGCACAAGGTGGGACACATGAACTAGGCAAATAAGACAAAAATAAATGAATTAATGTCTAAGTGGGTAAAATATGGGTTGATTATTCTAACAGGGGCCATCATTACACAATTGTAGTGTGACAATCTAGAATTGTAGGCCTTGGTGCATCCTGACACACCGCTTGAACAAGTAGCAGAATGGAAAAGAGCCATGGAGGATTTGGTGACACAACTCGAGGAGATAGAGAAAGAAGCGAAGAAGGTAACTAAGGAGACTACACAATTTTGAGGTAGCATAGTCCAGGATGAGAAATTGGAGAAACTGACCACACAGTTGTAGGAGGCAGAAGGGTAGCTAGCAACACTGAAGACGTCGTTGAGAGCACTGCCACTAGTTGTTCAAATCACCAAGTCTCCAGAGCTGAAGGAGTTGTAGTACTGCATTGTAAAGTCTAGGGAGCATCAACAGAGGCACAATACACATTTAGATGAGTTCCAATATATTGGAGCACAAATTTATGTTAAGGCGGTTTCTGTGCTACAAGCAGTTTAGGAAGGCAAAAAGGAGGTTACTGATAAGATGGTTGAGCATCCACTAGCACATGATTTGACAGGAATCTAGGATATTGCTGAGAAACTCAAAGAACAGGTCAAGAGATCACTTAGCATTATGATGACTTCAAGCAAAAGATCAGTGAATACACCATGTCCAACTAACATGGCTCAAGGGAGAGACACAAGTTTGTGTTAGGGGCCTATTGGCAGGTGGTTTTGGGTAAGATAACTGCACAACATCACGGAAGTTGTGCAAGGTCAAAGATGTCATGCAAGGTGGAAATCAACATGCAAGATGGAATTATAATATTTTATATATTCTTGTTCACATTTTTTATTTTTGGACCGCATTATGTGGATTGTGGTCATTATTTTGTAGTTCAAGTTGAGAAGTAGTTAGGAATTTGGTTAAGTGGACCATCATTGTAAAGGAGCAAGCCTATAAGTAGATGTAGAGTTGAAAGTGTTAAGGGTTCCATGGTTTTTTACTCTTGAAAACTCTTTAGTTCTTGCGCAATCTTCTGAGTTTGATTTGTGTATGTGAGTTGGAGAACTGGTTTGGAGAATTTGTATTTTGTCGTGAAGAGTAATATGACATGACGGAGGTTGAGCAGAATCATTGTGTCTTTTCTTGTTTTCCTATTTTCTTGTTTTCTGTGATCCAAATATGAATGCAATGTGTATCTGCAATATGGATCTGTGAATGATGCAATGTTTTTCTGCTTTAAATGATGTTATACTATTAGATCTCTTTGCGGATCGATGGTTTTGCTGCGATTCTGGTTTGATAATGAGATCTATTGAATGCTGATATAATTCTGTTAATGCATAAGTTGAATGGTTAGATCTGTGGAATGAATGCTACAATAAGTGAATAAGTAGACACATGGTCCTCCTTCATTGTGTGGAAACTTGGCTTTGTCAGCTCTCCCTTGAACATCTTGGGTGAGACTTCATCTTCTATGTAGGTGTTGCCAGATGGGGTAAAATCTATCTAGGATGGTGCTCAGGGAGATCGCGGTGGTTTGGATGTCAACAGGGAGGTGAACCCCTATCGACTGCCTTTGTGTCAACAACCTTTGATGATAGGGAGTGGCTAGAGAGGGCCATCTCAGCCACTTGGGAAGAAATTCTCGACATCACTACGTATATGTTCATGGAAGCAAAGGTAGTGCATCTGACCAAATAGTCGCAGACTTGAAGAAAGAAAATGAGGAGTTGCAGCACAGGGTCTTCACTTAGTGAAACCATGCCATAGCACGTTCATTCGTGGCATATGAAACAATACCCCTATTTTCAAAAAATATTGGAAAATACCTCCCAAAATCATTTTTTTAACCCCCTCCCAATATGCCTTGCCAATTTTAAAAAACCCCTATTTTCCCTATATATTGCATCTATCCATTTTTTCATTTACATTTTTTATTCCCCTTTATATTTCTACCTAAGGAAAAAAAAAACTAAACACAAGAAAGGGCGACACTTGATAGGCGCCCTTAGGCAAATCAATTTATTAGGAATTAAAATGTATCACATGATGTCAAAACAAATAAGAGAGGGTTTATTTGTACCAATCTCAAACAGTAGTGTGTTTTCCCCAAGAAGGGTTCAAAAATGAAACTTACACCATTTATAACTGCTTCTTTCCATCACGGAATTTTTATCCAAGCACCATTTTGGTATCTAGGAGATTGTACAACTTCAGAAACAAAATTGATTTGGAATATTCAATGCATATTGTTCATCTTTTTAGATTAAAAACAATATGAATTTAACAAGAGGAATAGACGATTCGAGATGGCATCCATTTATCCAATTAACTTGTGAGAATTTAAAGCATAAATTCATGATGTCAAAATAGAACACCTTTCAGTTGAAGATTGTATTTCCAGTTCAGATGTCTACCTCGTCACCAAGTTCCTAGCTAAGTTTTACTCAAACAAATTCTTTATCATCTACGGGGAAAAGAAAAAAAAATCGAGGGTTGTGACAAACAAGCAAGTTGGTAAGAAGACATAAACAAAAAGATGGAGAAGCAAAGTCAACTAAAAAATATGAGCCAAATCACTGAACACCAGTAACATTATGAGCAATTTCAAATTTATTCTTCAAACTGACAAATTTTCTTCAACATAGATTCAAGGCAAATTCTGGAGGTGTGACTCTAACAAAGCCACCAACCAAACTACATAAAAATATCTCCAACAACGTATTTTCAAAAGCACTATGATACATAACCCAATCTAGTGTACAAAAATTATCTTGTAGACTTGGCATTAAAACTTTTGTGGTTGGATTAGAGTCCTAATCATCTTCACCAGCTTCATTTTCAGTTTGTAAATGAACCTGACAACCAATATGGTTTGACCATATGGAAAGGGTTCACCTTGTGAATCCCAATGGGTTATCTCAATCAGTTCAAATAGGTTGTTTCAAGGTGGAGTTCACTGTAAGGTCTCCAGTTCTAGTCTAGCTGAGGTTCAAGTCATGCTGAGTCTGACTGGGTTACCAACCACCATTGCAGCTAGTTGTTGAGTTACCCTCCATCAAGATATTCCAGGGAAGAGGGGGAGAATCCTGTGAGGATTTTCTTGGAAAGAAAAGGAATTTATCTTGTGATATGGTTAATCCTATCCAAAACCAAAGTTTGATTAAGCCCAATGTGTATGAGTGGATCAAACAAAATTAAATCTTACAACCTTGTTTCATTCATGACAGTCGGGTGGATCTAAATACCCAAGACAATGCTAAGTTTTATCTTTTCTACACCAATAGCATTAATAATTGAAAAGCAAACCCAAACTGGCCATGAATTTACATAAGTTTTCAAGTGTATCAAGTTCAGTGAAAAGAGTTTTTTGCATCAAATAAATTGGTTTTCTATTCAAGAGTTAGGATTGCTGAATAAAAAAGCAACGAACATTGTTTCCAAACTAAAAGATTCATGGCAAAAAGGGAAAATGGCTTGCAATAGGCTATAATTATATTAGAATGTAGATATCAACAGGTGTACATATTGCTTATGTGATTATTGGATTTTACTGCATAAGAGATTTTAAACCCAAGGTTTCAGATGAACTCTTCACTCATAATCAGGGAAACCAATCAGTTGGAAAGCAATGCTGCAAATGAGGAGTGCACCTATTTATTAATATAAGGTAGGAGGGAAAGTAGAAGGGAAAGGAGAGGAGGACAGTATCCTCCTCTCCTTTCCCTTCTACCTTGTATGTAGCCTAACTTTCCCTCCTACCTTATACAAGCCCACTCAAAACTGCTTTCTATCTTACAGTTGGTTTCCCTGATGATGGCTGAAGAGTTCACATAAAATGTAGGGCTTAAAATCTTTTATGTAGTAAAATCCAAAACACACAAACAAGATGTGTAATTAAGCAAAATCTGACAATATAAACAACAGATCACAGACGCAGAGAAGATCAATGAAATACATGATTTACATTTTCTAGAGTGCTTGCTTTCATTAGGCATTTAATCCTATTGCCTTGAATTTTTGTTTACAACCTGTCCAAAAGCTCATTGCAATTTTGACAATATACAAAGCACTGTATGCATGCTAGAAAATAACATATATTGATAAGGGTCGTATTAAGATACATCTTTCAGGTTATACAAATTCTTCCAACAATGATAGCTGTAGCAATCTCTGAACAACTCATGCTAACTGGAAAATGTAACTCATCAATGATCTATACCTAGGGCTTGCCTACTGGAGCAGCCAGTGGACCAGCCTTGCCAGATTTCATCCGTGCAGCTTTTGATTGAGCAAGCATCTCATCATAGTTCTGCAAGTCATTAAACAGAATGAAAAGATTTATCAATGTAGAATCAAAGAAAAGAACATAATGAGAAGGAAGTGTAGAATATGTTCAACAACAATCTTGCAAACCTAGGTTAAATTTTAAGGCAAGACATTTAGTATAAATGAATTAAAAATGGTTAATGCTTACCCTTTTCTCCATGACCAGACCCTGTTTTGGGAGGATCTTATCAGCAATACCATAATCAATTGCTTCCTGTGGGAAAAAGTATCTTGATCTTTGAATATCCTTTGCAGTCTCTTCTTGTGTTTTGCCAATTCCTTTTGCCAGTAAGTCAATGTAATACTGTGTATTTACTTCCAACTCTTTTGCCTGAAGAAGACATAATTTCATCAGCTAGCATAATTAGTATTAAGCACTCCTTTAAAAGGAGCTAAGTGAGCATTTACCTGTTACTTAAGAACGACTTTCGAGATTTATTAAGTAACATCTTAAAAAAGGGAAAAATATTACCTTGATATACATATCGATGGAAGAACCACTGGATTTATTCACTACTGGAAGGTGCAGTTTTGCTATGATAGAAAAAAGACAGATCATCAGCATATTTTTTAACAAAGAATGACTAGATATATGAACCTACTAAGATTGCATAAATTACCATAAAAAACCACAAATCTTATTAACATTTTCAACTGTGTTTCTGACACTTGCGTATGAGTGACCCTTGGATTTTGATAGGATATCTTACTTTCAAGTTCCAGTAGACCATATTGCAAAAATCTATGAGTGTTCCCTTGAACTTATTGACAAACTGCATAATCCTGAATGAAGTAGAGACTCACATAGTACACTTACTTGTTGAGCTAGGCATAAGAGCACGATTTCCCTTGGCTTCAAGTGACAGAAGATTTGCTGCTTGGCCAAAGGCCATTCCACAGTTCAGTGTGTAAACCTTGGGATTCACATACTGCATACAAGATATTTATAGGAATATACATTTTCTTTGATTTTCAAGATATTTAAAAACAGGATATGGCACCTCAAAAGACCTAAAGAGGACCTTGTGAGGGTCCTTGACAAAATTTTCATTTTTAATTTTGTGTTTCATGTCAATAAAGATCCATCTGTTCAGCAATAACTAAAAGTTCAAAGTTTAATATTATTATGAGAATTCAAAGAGGGGGAGAGTTCATGAGAGATCCCTAGAGTTAAAGGAGGACAAAACTTGCCAATCTCAATTGTGTTGCTGAAGCATCAAATATGGAGAGCATTCAAACAAATAAACATTATATTAGAGTAAACGATACACAAACAGGGTGGAGTATATTTGATATAAAATTAAAATCTAGTTTGAGATGATGAAGCCTTAAAACTAAACACAACCATTCACAAACTGAAAGACAATCAAACCAGGAGATCAATCATCATATATAGTTGTCTGGCATGCAGACAAGTGCTCTTCTGAGGACAATGCCTTGACAAGATAGCTGAGTCTTGCACAAGCACTTCAACATTGCAATACAAGCACGTGTTTCTGCTGAAGTTTCACTATAATCCTGTGTTTATTCTTATTTTCTTGTTTTGTGCCTTTAATCTGACATGCTTATATGATTCTGGTTCCATTGTAATTGGCATAAGAGATGAGAGAAATGAGATATTTTAAAACCTGCAATCTTGCACTCGTAGTTATGCAATTATTGGTCTTGTGGACCATATTTGGCCTTGAAAACATTTAGATGTCTACTTGTTTGTCTTCTTTATTATCAGCCACCCACAGCAAAAAGATGTTCAGAAATTCACCTTCCTAAGAAAACAAACAGTATGCAAAACTTGTCCTACAAATACTGCCCATAAACAATAAACTATTGTAGAATGAGGCTTTGGGCCTTTGGATCTGTTCTTTGCATGACTTCAGACAATGTTGACATTATGATTAAAGTGATACATATTAGTTCTAAAAACAAATAATATGAAATTGCAGTCACTATAATTGTTTGAATTGTGCAGTCACTCAAGAGATAACATCCACACAGAATAATTTAGTAAAATTTAAATACAGCTCACAAATTTGTTTGCGAGATTTTTTTTAAAATAGAGAGCTTACTAGGTAAGGTTGGCTTCAAGTCAACTGTCAACTGAATGGCTGACAAACATCCATTAGCATACATTGTTCCCAGAATAGCACGAGAGTCTCCAACATTTGCAATGACAAGGTCCTGGCCCTAATAAAAGACTACTACAAAGATAAGCCACTGGAAAATTTTCAAACATAAACTAAATATGAAGATAATATTATTCATTTTGAAATATGCAACAATTCCAATATTGATGCAAATCTCTATAACATTCATTTATTTGGGGCTCTTACTGCCTCTGCCAAAATTGGACATAAAATAAGATAGATAATTTTATTAATGTCCAACAAATGACCACAAAAGTTGGTCAATGGGTCTAAAATATTACATCTAATGTAATTACAAAGTGGGAGTACAAAAGAAACTCCTAGATCAATACTAACATCATAAAAAGATATTAAACTAAGTGTCTAGCTAAAGGCTAAATGCTCTAACTAAGAGAATATATAAAATGAGGTGCAAGTACAAAGGAGTTGCAAGAGAGTTGCTAGAAACTGAAGAGTTTTGGTGCTAAGAAGAAGAGAGGATGTCAAGGCATGTTGGAGCTAGCTGCTGAAGTGACTGCAAGACATGCTTCTCATTGGAGTCATCAATGAGTGTGAAAATTCCAATGCTCTGGTAGATGATATCCTCCAGGGAGTGGCCAAGGCTGAGAAGCCTAGCTGCATGATCCCGACGGAGTGGCTAGGGATGATGAAGTCTTGTCTTTGGAGTGAGTTTCTATATTTAAATATGAAGATTCAATTTTGATTTTGAGTTGGGAAAGTTCCAGGTTCAAACATAACCCATGCTTATTAGGTGATGTGGAGCATCTTCCTTAACAGAATTCTTCCATGTTTCAGTAGTTTGTTATTTATGCTCAGTATTTATAGGGATCTGTTTTACCTAAAATAGCCCTCTATTATATTACTCTTTTTGGGTTAGAGCAAATAAGAGGGCAGTTAATAATTTTAGCAAGTGGGGTTAGGAAAAAGGGGAGGAGGTGGTAGTGTGGGCTCAGGGAGGTATTTTTCCAGCTGATTGAAAAGTAGGTGCAGACACTGATAGATTTTGAGTAGTTTCTATGGTTGTTACTATCTGTAATCTGGTGTGCAATGAATAAAGAATATTGTTATGAAATTTTCATCTAGCTGAATAATTTTGTTGCCTGTCATATATATTTAGAGTGTTTGTGCCGTCTGGTTTTCTCTGTTTTACTGCCAATACTCTTGCAGGTTTAAATATGTATTGAAGAGGTTGCTCTGCATATCTTGAAACAGAGCATATGCATACCAGTGGACTATACTGAAGAATAAATTGTTGCAGATTTGAGTTTATCTGCATCATTAGGCACCTTAGTTCTCACTGTGGCTTGATAGGTCTGCACTAGCAGCTTATGGTTTAAATTTTATAGGTGACTTTGTAGAAAGGATTTGCACCCATTTGAAATTTGGAAATAGAAACTAAACTACAGTGCCAAAATGACATCATTATAAGATAAAACAGGACAATCTACTCGTCAACTTTATAGTTCCTTCTCCTCCACCACTGCTTGTGCTCTGTTTTGGACATGAATATCGAGAGGACATACTTTCTTATGAGTGTTATAGTTGCTGGTCATATAGTGTCAAAGCAAGGGTGTAGGTCCTTACACATTGTTGGCTTCTTTCTATGATACAATTTCCTAGATAATTAGTTCTACTAAACAAGGTTCACCAATATCATCATGACATACTTTTCCAGAAACCTCAAAACATAGTACTAAAACTAAAATGCAATGATTGTAAGAAATATGACCTGATTATCATAATTCAATCTTGAAATAGAGATGACAGAATGCTAGTCGTCATGCTGCCTTCTCTAACATTTGCTTGAACATTGTGAATGCACTTGAAATCCAAATCGTGAATTATCTTTATGGAATTGTTTGTCATGCCCCTTGTGGATGTCATGCATGCATGTTGAAGGTACAAGACATGTGTCTCATATTGCTATCAAATTGGAGGATAAAATTTAACTTTCAAATTAACTTCTCATATATATAAATACACTCGCATATATAGCTATACACACACGTGTTTATGATTTCAACCTAATGGGTTAGTTCAATTAGCTTCAAGGCAGAGAACATGGAAAGGTCATGGCTACAAGGCTCGTATAGTGCATCTGGGTTAAGGGTGCATGTTGTACTCTAGCGACATTTACCTCTAGTACCTAAAGAGTTTTCCCAAAGACATTTTCCATGGATAAAATATATAGATGAATTTAATTAACCACAATATAACAAACAATAATGCTAGCCGTATCACATAAGTATGATGTAATAATATAGTATATACATAATCACCAATATATATGTGCATGTTCCTAGACTCCATGCACCTACTTTAACTCAGGTTTAGTAATTTCAAATTTTCACCCATAATAGAGCAACAAGATCTACATGCGTAGTTCAGGCCAAGGATAGTGGTTACCCCCATTTTCGAATGGGCATTCCCTAATCCTGTAGTATCAGCAAAAAGAGGGGTGATTCCTCAAGTCTAGGCCTTCCCCTTGGCAATTTGTGCATAGTACAGCCATTTATGAGAATTTATGGTAATGAGACAGTCCTCAAATGGTCACCTACAACAGCCCTGGTTATGCTCTAAAGCAGCAGCAAACATCCTTCAGTTTAATTCTGGGCACCCTTAAGGCTAATCTGGGCACTTTGAGGCTATTCTGGGCAGCCTTGAGGCTATTCTGAGCAGACGAAAAGCCAGCTATAGCAAATCTAGGTAAATCCTGAAAAGCCAGCTACAACAAACTACACAACTCTATAATAAACAATAATATCATATAACAGTGTAAAAATTTCCCCACATGATTTACTTGGAACCATACCTAAGAAAGTTTCATAGCACGATGTATTGTTAATTTTGCATATCTAAAATTATTAACATACATGGAGAAGGTCAACTGTGTAGTGAAATGTGACCTGAAACTCATAACTATTTATTATCAACAGTACATACCTTTAACAGAAGCAATTCTTAAGCCACTGAAAAATAAATGTGTACATACCAAACTGAGAATCTGAAAACTCGTGGATTCCTCCTCCTAACTGCAATGAACATGAAAAGCAAATGAGTTTATTTTAGTCAAAATCATGTTACCATTCTATTCACCTCAATACAACTAGAAATTCAAATCCAACATTATTAGTTCCATGCTCATAATGCTTACTAAAGCAAATTCTATATACATGTAAATGAGGATTCAGTTCTAAAAAATAATACTTGCCAGAGTCCATGCTATAAAGATACTCAACAGTTGCAGCCCCAATATATTTTACACACTTTGCAAGTCTCCATGCACCCTGCTCTAATTGCTTCATAGTTTCAGGTGGAGCAACTGTAATAAAACCAATACAAACATAATTTTCAATAAAACCAAACAAACATAATTTTCATCTCTTTCAACTTAACTCTCCATTATTCACTGCGTTAAAGTTGGTCCTCGAGAATCATCAAATGCCATGTACAATAACAACATGATAAGGTAATGTACATTAGATATCAACAGTAAACAATCATAACCAATATTTGAATCAAGCATATACTCAGATTTTTCAGATTTGATCTTGTCACCGAAGGGACAAGTCAATATAGAAAAACAATTTATGTACCTTGCGAGAGATCCATAGAAGGTTAAAGCATAAGCATACGGACAACATACTGACCCAGACTTCTTAGTCAACAAGCACATTCATACCCAGTACAGTCAATCTATCAACACAGTCATGTTGGGTAAGGATGTAGTCACATACTACAGAGACACACAAGCATACTTTGCACAGTCATGCTTGAAAAAACACAGTCCACTAGGGAATACCCCATATTCCACACAAGAAAACAGGCTCATGGTCACTTCATGGTCATGCTAGGGAAGGACGTGGGAAGGACCCATAGTCCACCCGAGAAAACTGATCATGGTCATGCTGGAGAAGGACACATAGTCCACCAAGAAAACAGATCACAGTCACGTTGGGGAAGGACCCACAGTCCACTCAAGAAAACAGATCACAGTCATGCTGGTGAAGCACCCACAGTCCACCAAGAAATAGATCACTTTCACGCTGGTGAATGACCCAAATTCCACCCAATAAAAAAGATCATAGTCATGCTGGAGAAGGACCTCTCAAGGTATCACTAAGGAACAGGTTTTTTGGCCTTGTTGAAGGACCCACAGTCCACCAAGAAAGTGCAAAGAAACAAATGATGGTCACGCTAATGAAGGAGCCACATTCCACCAAGAAACAAACTCACGGTTACACTGTGGAAGAACCCACATTCCACCCAAGAAATAGGCCACGGTTACGCTGGGGGAGGACCCAAAATCCAACAGATTCATGGTCACGCTGGTGCAAAGTGACCACATGGAAGGTGTAACAAGGAAAGCCCAGTCATGGGGATGGTGCAGCAACATATCACATGGAGCATCAACAAAGATCATGCAAAGATCACGCAGAGGGAGAGAGTTCAGTAACGCTCCTTAAGGTAAAGTATCAAAACATTAATAAACATCA
>LPNX011010833.1:9815-60238 GCA_001517045.1 Pseudotsuga menziesii
GATGTAATAGAATAGGGTTCTGCACTTGATAAGCTCAATTGAGCTGGGAAACCACCAGTTGAGAGTCCAGTCGGACTTCCAGCTGAGTGATACCACATGACAAAGCATCCCATAGAAGCTCAATTACAGCCCTATACTCAGTGACATTATTAGAAGCAGGACCTAAGCAAGTGCCTCTTGAGGCAACTAACTGTCCCGAGGGAGAATAAATGACCCATGCCGCTAAAGCTAGATTACAAGTGTGGCGACTGGCGCCATCAGCGAAATCTATGAACCTCTCGAAAGACATATGAAACAACCAGTAGATGGTATAAAAAACACAAACCGACAAACAAGTGTACATAAAAAATACATACAATAAAATACAAGAAAAAGCGCTAAGCCTAAGCATAGTACTTTTTCAGGTAGAGCCCATTTCTAGGCTCAAGCAGCTTATTCCCATCAAAATCAATTAACTCATATGCGCCATTCTTTAAGACCTTCGACACGACATAAGGTCCTAACCACATGGCCTTGAATTTTCCTGCCCCTAAGGGTTCTTTGTCTTGGTCCCAGAGAAAAACAAGTTCCCCCTCAGAGAAAATTCGAGGCTTGACCGACTTATCATATTGGCCTTTGACCCTATTTTTGTGAGCTTGATTTGCTATCAGCACATCTCTACGCTGCTCATCAAGATGTTCTAAGTGTATTAGACGTTCTTCAAGCTCTGTTGTATCGGGTAACACATGAATAGCTATTTTCAAAGACGGGATTTCACATTCAACCAGGGTAACGACTTCCACTCCATGAATGAGTTGGAAAGGGTAGAAACCCTTAGCAATTTTTACATTAGTTCGGTACGCCCAAAGTGCAGGGTATAGCATGATATTCCAGTTAGAATGGGCTACATTAATAGTACATTTGAGGATAGTCTTCAAAGTTTTATTAACAGCCTCAACCTGACCGTTCGCTTGAGGATAGTACTAAGATGATTGTTCTTGTCTGAATCCAAGCATAGTGGTCAGTTCCATCATCATGCTATTTTGAAAATGACTGCCATGGTTAGTGACAATCACCTTGGGTATACCAAACCATGCTATAATTTGATTGAACACGAAGAAAGTTGTTGTTTCCCCGTCGGCTTTAAAGGTGGGCATTGCCTCTGCCCATTTTGTAAAATAGTCCATAGGGACAATGATATATTTGTGCCCCCTAGCCGAGGCTAGGTTACACGTCACGTAATCAATCCCCCACTTCATGAAGGGGCCCACCGATATAACAGGAAATAACGGAGCGGGATGTGACCGCATTTTTCTGGTGTAAAGCTGACACGGATGACATCGCTTCATGGCTTCCACACAATCCTTAAAGATTGTGGGCTAGAAATAACCGGCACATAGTATCTTCTGGGCCGTTGCTAACCGAGATAAATGACCCCCACATGCTCCACTATGGTAATCATTCAGGACAATCTCCGCTTCCTCATGGGTAAGACATCGACGCAAAATGGAATCTACCCCTCTACGATATAAAGTATCTCCTATGATGAGGTAGTTCTTTGCATGAAGGTGTAATTTACGTCGTTCCTCCCATGAGGAAGCTACAGGATACTTCAGAGTCTTGAGATATATAATTATATCTCCATGATAGGGGTCAAAGGTGGATATCAAGAAGATATGCTCATTTGGGAATGAATCTTCTTTAATGACTACATCTTCTTCCGTTGGAAATTTTGCTATAAGCTCAACAAAAAATAAGGATTTTTTAGACTTAGCGTACTGGAAATCCAAGTCAAAATCTTGGAGAATGACTATCCATTTGTTGAATTTGCCTCCAACTATCCATTGGGACAAAACATATTGAAAAGGATTAATATCCGCCACTACTGTTGTTGTCCTTATTAAGATGTAGTGACATAATCTCTGAACAACATAGACAGCTGCTAAGGCCAATTTCTCGACGTGGGAGTACCTAAGTTCAGGTCCCACTAAAGCATGGCTAAGATAGTAAACGACATGCTCCTGGAGCTTATCGTCTTCCTGGACAAAGAATACCTCGATGGTCGACTCGGACGTAGCCATATACAATATAAAATCCCTAGAGTAATCTGGCGAACGTAGTAAAGGTGCCGATAACAAATCTTTTCTCAATGCCTTGAAAGTGAGTTATGTAGTTTCATCCCATACAAATGGGGTGTCCTGTTTTAGCAAGCGCATGAAACCCTTGGTAATCTTGGCATAGTTTACAATGAAACATTGGAGAAAATTCGACTTTCCTTGCAGGCACTGAAGTTTCCTGATAGAATGAGGAGGAGGCAGATTTACAATGGCCTTTACTTATAATGGATCCACTTGAATGCCTCTATTAGAGACAATGAATCCAAGCAGTCTCCCTCACTCAACACAAAAAACACACTTGTGGGGATTCAAGCGGATCTTATAGTATCTGGATCACTCAAATATCAACCGTAGGTGATCTGGATGGTCAATAATCTTATGAGAATGTGCAGGTAGATCATCAAGGTAGGGTTCGACAATGGCTTTGATATCATGGAAGCAAAGTTTCATTGCCTGTTGAAAGGTTGCCCCAACATTTTTCAATCCAAAGGGAATTTTTTTCTACGCGAAGGTACCCCAAGGACAAATGAAAGCAGTTTTATGTTGGTCTTCTGGTTTTATTTGAATTTGATTGTATTCGGAGAAACCATCCATAAATGAGAAAACTTCACTTCCTGTGCAATCATCTATAATTTGATCTATAAATGGCATGGGATAGTTGTCCTTAGGACATGCTTTATTCAAATCTTGAAAGTCAGTACAGACACGTATGGTCCCTTGCTTCTTATCAATAGGAACTGGGTTGGATACCCATTCTGTCAGAGCTATGGGATAAATAAAACCAGCTTTCAACAGTTTTTCAACTTCAGCCTTCACAGCCGCCGCTTAACGCGGGTTAACAGGTCTTAAATTTTTCTGAACAGGTTTAGCGTCAGGGTATGTTCGGATCTCGTGTGACTATCGATGGATCAATGACTGGCATCTCCTCATATAACCAGGCAAAAACATCACGAAATTCCTTGAACAGGGACGTATAGATTGCAATCTCCTCAAGAGAGCAGTTTGCACCGATATGTATATTTTCCACAACATCAGGATTTACAGAGATGTTGATAGGGATAGTAGCAGAAATATTTTCCATATTCCCCTCGGCAAACATTCCTTCCCTTGGTAAGGGATTGATGGGTGTATCAACATCATCTGTCAGTCTCATATGAAACTCTTGATTCTCTATCCTACTTAGATCTGGAAGAAAATAGGATTGATGATGAAGATCTTCACATATCTTATCACGTCTGCACATGGATTCATCAAAAGGTAAAACCATATCTAAACAATTCGTAGAATGCAAAGAATTTTCTGCCCAAGTAGGCAAATAGACTTCTTCCAGGTCCTCTGAGACTGTAAGAGGGTCTAGAACGGGATCAACAGTGGTTTGAATGATAGATTGGTAAGCCACTTCCACTTCCAATAAGGGCACTTTTGGTTCATGGGGTGAAGGGAGAACCTAAGGATCAGTCCTATCAATAATCGTGGCTATGGACTTCCCCACACTAGTAGAACCTATATAGTTAATCGGGGCTAGAAGATCAATTGTGCCCATCAGTGATGTGTACATTCCAGCCCCCAAGCTCTGTGCAGCAGTTTTGACCTGATCAACCAATGGCACAACTAACTCATTAGACTCCATGTGGCCTTTTCGAGTAAAACCGAGTTGGTCAACAGTAACCAACTTCCCTTCGTGTGGAAATACTACCACCCGAAAGACGGACGATGCAATAGCGGACATGGCATAAGTCCAGATTCTTCCCAAAAGAAAATTATAGTCCAAAGGTGCATCAATCACTTCCACCTCAACAGACACTGCTTTCCATGCCAACTTAATTTCAAAATCCGGTAGGATACCATGCAGACGGAATGACCTTCCATCGAAAGCAGTAAGTAGAGTATTTGACGGGACCAGCTCTGGGGATCCAAGAGCTTTCCAACATGACAAGGACATAAAGCATGTTGAAGCACCCTCATCAACAAATTCCCTTCCAATGGTCTTTCCACCATGGATGACATCTATTGATAAGGCTACATAGTAAGGTAGGCAAATTTTAACATTAGACAAGTGAAATTTCGCCATGAGACTTGACAATACCATGCTTCCTAAGGCTACTAAGAGGGCATCCCGCTAGGTGGGACATCACTGTAACACCTCTAAAGCTAACATTGCACAAGGGGTTTGGGCTAAGTCTTCAACCATGGAGTAGTTTGAAGCAGCCCTAGCATTAGGGTTATACAAGGTCTTCTTAAACACACCTTTCAGTATCTTAGGCATAGTTTCAGCAGGCTTCTCGATCGTGAGAGGGTTAGAAGTTTCACCTATAGCCTTACCCTTCTCAGAAGTCTCTTTTTCATAGTTTTTATTCCTAGTCTGTAGCAAAGTCGAAGATTGAACCATGTTGATATAATTGGGGTCAGGGGAATTTGAAGTGCCCCTTGCTATATTAGAAGCTGAAGCAGAATTCTGCCCTTGGGGAAAAGGATCCTTCAGGACAGCCTGTTGTTGAGCTTTTAGCAGCTTCTGGGCTTGTTCCGTAAGGGGACAAAGGTGAGTGAGGTGATCCTCATGGCACAACTTATACGAGAATTTCACCTTTTTCTTTTATTTCTTGCCCCCATCAGCACTATTTGCGGGTTTCTGCTTGTTTTGATTTCCCTCCCCTTTCTTTCCTCTCTTCTTATTCCCACTGGGATGCTGATTGCCCTTCTGAGAGGTCTATGCAAAAACATTTTCATTTTGGGGTGAGGGGGTAGCCTTTGCTGCCTTCACCATAGAATGTTTAACGGACAGCTGATGGAGTTATTTGGCCAAAGATTCTACAGCGGGAGATTTTACGGACCCAACCACACCATCGACATGGGGTCCAGGCTTAGTTTTCTCTGCATCGTGGGTAGGCCTCGGTGCTTCAGGGATAATCTCATACAAGATCCCAGATTGCAAATAAATCAAATCCAATTGCTGGGCCCTGAGAATGGCTTCTTCTTCATTCGTTACTCCTGAAGTGGATACATCCTTAGATATGTAAGGCAACAGGGATTTAAGGAACCACTCTAGTAAAAACTCAAGAGGAATAGTGGCTTTAACAAGGCTCTTTCACCTCCTCCACTCTTGGATGTGATCTGAGATGTGGGTAGCCTTGTTCTACTTGAAGGTAGATAACAAGTCCGTTCTGAAGTCATATTGGACCGAAAGCTGAAAGTGGCTAAGGAATGCACTAGCAAAGTCCCAAAAGCTACTGAATGCAGCAGAAGGCAACTCAATGTACCATTTTGCTGCAATACTTGTTAAGGTTCTTTGGAACAACCTTAACCTAACTAAATCTTCATTCAACAAATTAGAAGAACGCCATAAATGAAAAGTGGTGGCATGAGCCCCAAGATCTTCACTAACTTTTCCCTCAAATTTTGGGATGTCCGATGGCAATTTGGTGGGAACAGGTGGCCATGAAGGGTCATGCCTCATCGGTTCGTTCATCAATTTAGACAAATTTGGCAAGTTTAACATTGCAAATACTGGAAGCTTGGGTCGAACCGGAGCACTAAAAGTGCTAGTCTGGGGATTAGAGGGACTTGCCCCCAAATTCCCATATGTAAAGGTGGGGTTGCCCCCTGCCGCCGGTTGCGAAGTGGATGGATTACTTTGAAATGGATTCCATTTGTAAGCCACAAGATTGTGGGTGGGAGGTGCAGTATAAGAGGTTCGGGCCATCCTAGTCAAAACTAGGGTTGGAAAAATAGGAGCAAGTATCCCTCCGCTAAACAACGAAAAGGGAGAGCTCATGAACGGGGCTGAGACCAGAGTTTGAAAACCTTACCCATAACAGGTAGTGTTTCCAAACTGCACTCCTACATAAGAAGGTGATGGGCCTATGTATGGAGTGGATCGAGGAATATGCCCCCCATTCCAAGGAAATCCTTAGACGAAAGCCGAGGATCCTACTGGACCGCTCTGGGCAGTGTGTGTGAAGGAGGAAGGAATGGTAGGTATACTAGGAATCCTAGTAACCATGCCACTAGAAGCACCTGCTAGGCTTGTGGGAACCAATGGTTCAACCACTTGGCTTGTTGGAGTTAAGGGCGTAGTAGGTATGCTAGATCTAGGGGCACTTACCGGGGGAGGTAGTACCCCTTCAGCCAGAATAGCTGAGGTGAAAACAAAAGAACTTTCTCCCATAGAAGACATTATCCTGCCCATAGGGACACCTAAAATAGGTGAATCAAAAGGCCTAACTTGGACGATCACGGGATCGTTTAAGTCAGTCAAGGGTGTATTAAAATTCCTTGCAAACTCGTTAGCCTACAAGTTGTCTATCTCAACTGTATTAAAATTAGAGTGGTTAGCCCTAAGTGCTGGTTCACTTGGAACTTCACTTACTCCTATCGGTTCAAATGAACCGTCCGTGTCCAATCTCCGCCTTTGAGGTGGAGGTGGAGGTTCCAATGTGATGAGAGGAGGAAGGTTTTGCAACCTTCATGACCTTCTTATAGGTTGGTCCTCCACGATTGTAAATTTGATAATTCAAACCCTAAGGTCAGCTAAACACAGACAAACCATAGAGCAATCACTACAAAAACTCCTAAAGTCTCAACAATCAGCAAGGGTAAAAGATATGATTTCCTGAAGAAAGCTGAAGAATAGTTACTTGGCATCCTTGAAGAGGTTCTTAGGCACAAGCAAAGGAATCACCCACCGCCCTCCTACACTTTCAACAAGGGTTACCTTCCAAGCCCGTCCAAGGTCAACCAGAAATAGCCTTCCGGTTTACCTATGTATGAACCCTAGATGTCAAGAGACTAGAGGCTACCTTAACTATACCAACAGTATGGGGGGATAGTCGCAAGCCTAACTCATACACATGGGCATGGTAGCTGAGCCCAAAATTTTTTCTAGGACAGAATCCCTAGATGTGTAAAAGTCCTGATTTATGTTTCGACAAGGAATCAGAGGGTTATCTCCTCAGTCCAATGCCTCCACGTGGCCTCATGCTTGACTCCCGTTTGAGAGGAGCTTCCCAGATACTATCGATAAAGAGAAGGATTTACCTATCGATAAGCCCACTATGTCTGAATTTTTAAACTTATGGGAAGTTTACACTTGCTATCCCACAAGTCTAGCCTAAGCTAGTAGGTGTATGGCCCTAACAAATAAAAATTACTAATAAATTTTAGTTATTGCGTTCATTTTAAGGGCTATTTTTTACTCAGAAGGAAGTGGAGTGAAGGACTATGATGTTTTTGACTCAATAGGAAATGTAAAACAAAGGTGTATATTTCCAAAGCAAATTACCACTACTAAAAAATAAGCTTCTTTTCTTCTATTTGTAAAATAAATTGATGAAAATGCAACGATAAAGAGAACTCTAAGACTATATTTTTGTAGTTTCTTTGAGATTATATTTTAAAAACTAAAAATAAAACTACTCTATGCAAAATCAAATGCAAAATCTTCTAAAATGTTTTCTTTTCACTTTTTAAAATGCTCAAAGACTACTATGCACCTAAATGCACAAAACTTGAGTATGTTTGAATTAAAGTAATTGTATAAAGTAACCAGAGTGAAGTAAACAGATTAAAATACCAAGGATCAACCACCTAAGGAAGACTTGGAACCCTAGCTTGGGTAGACACAATGAAAGGAAATCACTGAGATCACACAAAGGAAAGTGGAAAACCAAATACTATCAGAAAATAGAAAGGATACACAGTGCCTAGAACCCTGATCACTAATTCAGACAACAACACTTGAACCTATAACCCAAATAGGAAAATCGACTTCAAGTTGATAACAAAAGACAATCCAAACAATAAGAACTCAAGGGCTTCACAAGAAAGCACAAGGCGTGGCCAACAAGGTCATCAAACTGACAGTGCACTGCTTATAAGGAAGACCAACCAACAAACAAACTTTATAAAGGGACAGGGACAAGCAAAACCCTAACCCAAAAATTTGAATACTTAGGCTTGTATGTGACTGTGTAGAAGGGAAACCCGCGTACTGTACGCGACTGTCCTAGACAACAACCCACGTACGAAGGCCTTTGTTTGCGACTGTATGCAAGAGAAACCCACACACAGGTATAAATTTTCTAATAAAATAGAAATTTTTCAAGGTCTTCAAACACTACCTTAAGCATGAAACAAGACAGGAGACCACACATACAATCAAGGCAAAGACTGGGCAATGATAAACAAAAATAACCCACAGTAGTCTAGGCTCCCCAGCGGAGTCGCCAGTTCTATTGTTTAGGAATAAACACCCTTATAACTGAGGGTTTGGGGTTACCAACGTACTTCTAAAACTTGTAGACAATCAGCTTTAAAGTATAGAAATGAAATAGGAAGATATGGTGGACTCACCCGATTAATGGCGGTTGATCCAAACTTTGTCTTCTCCCGCTCTGCTCATCTCCAAAGCTTTCAAGGATGCACCTCCTTCACCTGCAAAGAGACAATTCTCCAAGTACAATCTTATACATGTATATATGACAAGTTAGATGAACAATATATAGAGTGCTTAATAAAAAATATTCATCAAACAATGATACATGAAAGAGACTCAACACACATTTGGAAGAAGAATTCTCTTTATTAACAATAGTGAATGAGATAAGTGTACAACCCAACGCCTGAAACAAGGACTCCTCTACAACCAAAGGATTCTGAGTTTTGCTGTTCCAAATACTTCTAAAGATATACCACCAACATAACTTTGCTCTCCAAGATTGATTGATCAATGCCCTCCCCAAGGCCTCTATTTATACTTTAGGAAATAGAGCAGTTTCGAAGGTTGAGGAGGTTGAGACAGTTGAGATAGTTAATGATTAGGGCTCAACAAATCTCCATTAATCATGTTTTATTATTTTTAATGTTGAATGGATGTGTACACGAGTATTTATACTAGCAACCCGCGTATGAAATGAAAGGTTTCTATAAGGGAAATCCGCGTATAGATCTGTACGCGGGTTGCAACGAAGATACTCGTGTATAGTACGTGAGATGCCGTGGAGATAGTCACGTATGTACACGATTTACTGTGGAGATAGTCGCGTACGACATTCAACATATGAAAAGGTAAAAGGACAAGCTGGTTGGATAGTGAATGCATCTCATGTCATGCCCATCTATAATGTTTAGGAAACCTTCAATCCATAAGTGTCCTTTTGTGTGCCAACATATGAAGTGTTGGCGCTCGGACGGAGAAGTGCCATTTGGGTTGATAAAAACCTATTACATGTCAACATGTTTATTTCAAACTCTAAAGGCCATTTTGTTAAGTTGACAAATAAATTATAGAGTAAATTAATGATTGCAATAAAAACAACCATAATGATAATGAGTTTACTTGCTAGTTTCTACTTGAATACCACCAGATTGTGGTTTTTTTCCATCAATAATATCTGATGCTCATTATTCATCCTAGAAGCGTGGCTCATATTCAAAATACTTACGAAGGAATTCACATAGGAAGAAAAATGATTCATTTAATACATATTGTTCATCCATGCAACCCTTTGGATGTGCCTTTTGTTAGACATATCTTTTTAGAGTCTTCATATACCTCTCAAAGAAAAACATCCATCTCATTGATATGACATCCACCAATTCAATGTATCGACTAGGTGTATAAGTAAGTGGACTTGTAGTTCCATGAAACTTGTAGGGAGCTCTTTCTCAAATACACATACAATTTCTGGAATTTCCTTGTTCCATTTTGGCACTTCACATTTGTGGATCTCCTTGGATGTCACCCACCTAATATAAGAATACTAAATTAGTGTGAACCTTCAGAAAAAATTTAAAATGAAATACAATATCTCTATGTCTCTCACACATGAACATTCCATAGCACATACCTTGCAAATTTTGACAATCGACTTATGGCATTCCTCAAGTCAACGATAAGACATAAATCCCCCTAATTCCCAATGGCATGATATGCTGTAAAACACATTTATAAAATGTCATTAGTCATTTTTTTCACACAATAGAATATCAGAATATATTTTCTACCTAATAAGTTTTACCAATAAAAGTTAAATTATGATATATAATACCTTCATGAAATTATGAAAATCACGTGTTTTAAATCTTGTGATATGCCAATCAACTGTAAAAGAATTATGAAATGATGACCCATAGCCAGTAGGTGTCCTTATTGAACATATGTCATTTTTTAGTTGGTCTATATTTTTCTTTTTCAAAATACATGGGCCTTTTGCATATGTTTCATTTTCTTTGTTTAGCCACAAATGTTTTCTATCAAATTTGGTACGTGAAAGAGATATATATTTCCTTGAAGACAAGGTGTCCTTGTCTTTTCTTGATATATGTTGAAATATAAAATATAGCAAATTTTGGAATATGCATATGATCTAATATGTGAAATATTAATAGATACTTCCAGTAAGGAAGCTCATAAAATATAGATTTATTTTTCATTCCTTCTGAAATATTAACTACAACTTGTTCTGGTTCTTAAATCGAAAGACCCCACTCAATAAATGTTAGATTTTTAAAAGTATTATACCCAATCAGAAGAATATCATTGAAAGAATGACAAGCACAACAAGACAAAGAAGACACACATATTTATCACGGGAAACCCTCGCAGGGAAGAAAACTCAACAAAATTTCGTCGATATAGAATCCAACCAGGTACATTGTAAGAACACAAGACTAAGATTGTCTACTTATCCTCCTCTTTCTCTCTCTAGTAAACCTTCTTGAGTTTTGGGTGTGTCTAAATGAGGAGGGAGCCTAATCTATTTATACACATCAAACAAGAAGTATAATAACCCAACAGGACTGAATTCACCTTCCCAACATGGCTGACTTGTCTTGAGAGACACAAAAATACATTTTAATAATTATTTTTTGGGTACTATTGACCCGAATTACAATGGAGGTTTTACCTCAATACTTTACATGACACATTACATCAATGACATCCCTAATCGGAGGAACAACATCTCCAGAAGGGAGGACAACAATAATATAATAATACATAATATAAAATATCTTCCACAATTGCATATTTCAACACTCCCTCTTAACAAGGAAGGTATTCTACATCATCAACAACAACAACAACTACAACTATACAACTGATTGGTGGATCTATATGTCATAGGAAGTTTTGTAACAATAATGTCATGAGTATAATCATCATTGTGGAGCATCATCATCATGGAGCATCATCATCATGGAACATCATCATCGTAGAACATAATCATCACAGAGCATCATTGTCATGGAACATCATCACTATGGATCGTCATGAGGCATGAGCATCATCATCAGTATGTGAATATTGGAACATTTTCATCATCTTCAACATCAGTATGTGAATAGTGGGACATCATCATCATCATTAGTATGTGATTACTGGGACATCATCATCTATAACATCAATATGTGAATCCTGGAACATCTTAATCATCTATAGCATCAGTATGTGAATACTGGGACATCATCATCATCATCAGTATGTGACTAATAGGACATCATCATATGCAACATTAGTATGTGAATACTGGAACAACAATAACATCATTAGCATGTTAGTGCTAAAAAAACATCATCAACAAATAAATTCTAGATCATCATCTGCATCATCAACATAAAGATGTTGGAACAACAACATCATCATCAACATATAATGCTGGGACAACAACATCATCATAAACATAGAAATGTTGGAGCAACATCATCATCATCATAGAGTGTTGGGACCACATCAACATCATCATCATAGAGTGCTGGGACCACATCATCATCATAGAGTGTTGGGACCACATCATCATTCCCATAGGACATCTAAAGCAACATCTCGGTGGGTACTCTGATAGATCCCCCTAGCGTTTTTCTGTTTTACTAACTCTTTCGGGCTAAACAAGCCTAGCCAAACAAATGGATCTCCCTGGGGACCAAACAAGCCTTGTTTCACTTACTAACCCTTTCAAGACAAAAAATATTAGTTAGACATAATAATCCCCCTAGGATCAAACAAGACTCATCTGGCTTACTAACCCTTTTGGTCCAAACAAGACTATCCAGACATACCATACCTAGACTGAGCTACCACACCACTACAATAGGAAACCTACCACATCATCATCATCATCATCATCATCACTCCCTATTTTGAGGGAGGTCCTTTCAGACTACACCAATCTTGTCTCAGAAGTATTCAAACTTTACATGAAATAGAGGCTTAGTCAATATATTTTCCACTTGTTCCTTTGTAGGAACATATTGGAGCTACACGTCTCCCTTCTACACCATGTCTCAATTATAATGGAAATTTATCTCTATGTTCTTTGACTTGTCATGAAATACGGGGTTCTCTATTAGCTTGATGCAACTTTGCTTACCATAGTAGATATCAGTCACATCCATCTTTGTATTGAACTATCCCTTCAACAACTTGCAAAGCCAAAATACTTCACTACAGGTTGATCATGTGGTGATGTACTCAACCTCTTCTGTACTAAGAATAACACAAGTTTTCTTTCTGCTAAGCCATGAGATCACACCTGATACCAAACATAAACAACATCCTGAGGTACTCTTTTTGTCATCGATGCTCCCAGCCCAATATAAATATATCTATTTATGTAGTCTAATCTCACCATCGGCTGCATATATGAGGCCACAATCCAGTGTACCCTTAAGGTACTTCATCACATGTTTTTCTACAACTAAGTGAACATGTCGAGGCTCCACCATATATTGACTCAATATGTTTACAACAAAACATATATATGATCAAGTATTCATTAGATACATCAGAGAGCCAATAACATGTTGGTATAATGTAACATCGACTACATATGAGGAATCATCATTCAACAACTTCAAGTTAGTCACCATCAGAGTGTTCACAGCTTTGCAATCTAGCATCCCAAATGTCTTTAGTATTTGAACAACATATTTTCCTTTATTTAGGAATATCTCATTTGGGTGTTTCCATACTTCAAGACTGAGAAAATAATGCATTATGCCAAGATATTTCATTTCGAATTATGTAGTAAGATTCTTCTTGCCTTCGTTAATGAGATTCTCCTCTCCTGTTAGGAAAAGGTCACAAACATACAATAATAGAATCATAAGATCTTAAACACCAGCCTTATAGTAAAGGTTGGAATCCGCTTTACTCTTGGTAAATCCCAAGCTCATTAGGAATCCATCAATTCTTCCATACCACGCTCTGGGTGCTTTCTTTAATCCATATAGTTCTTTCATCGATCTGCATACATGTGAATTTCTATCAAGGGTTTCAAAACCTGAAGATTGTTCAATGTATACTTCTTTTTTTGTCAGGCCATTTAGAAATGTTGTCTTTACATCCATTTGGTGTAGCCTCAATTTCATCTTGGATTCCAAGTCAAGAACAATTCTGAATGAGTATATCTTGCTAATGGTGCAAAAATCTCTTCATAATCAATTCCTTCTTTTTGTGAGAATCCTCGAGCTACAAATCCTTCCTTGTACTTCTCAATACTTCTATCTGCTGAATGTTTTGTCTTGAATATTCATTTTGAAGAAACAACTGACTTCTCTCTTGGTATTGGTACTACATCTCAAACATCATTCTTTATGATAGATTAGTATTCTTCGAGCATTACATCCATCCATTCCTTCTCCTTTGTATCTTCTTCAAAACAGGTAGGTTCTGCATCAACAAGATTACATATCAAGGCCACATAGTTGGTATAGGTCCTTAATCTCTTGCTTCCTTCTAAAGCTCCATATTTTTCTACACCTTGATTGACATCATGAGCCCAAGATGGTATTCTTTTCTATGATATCATCTCATGAGGCATCTCATGTTTACATAATGTAACTTTGAAGAATATTCTGATGGTACTTCACATTATTATTATTCCTCCTTTGGGAGATGTCACTGATGTAAAAGGTCATGTAAAAGTCACGAGGTAAACCCTCTGTTGTAATTCGGGTCGATAGCACCCTGAAAAGAATAATATATTTATTATTGTGGGATTTCCGAGGTAGGTCATCGTAGTTAGGGAAAATGTCAGTTGGGAAGATCATTATAAATAGGGAGGTGTCCTCCCTCATTTGTACACACACACACACACACTTGTATTGTGTAAGAGAGAGAAAGAAGAAGAGACATAGAAGGAGTAGGACTATTTTCTTTGGTGTTTTGGATCTTATGCTTGGGGTTTGGTCTCTCACTTGATGAAGCCTTTTTATTTGGTCATTGCATATTGGTAATCTATATTGAGGAAATTTTGCTGGGTTTTTCCCTTTAGGGTTTCCTAGGATAAATTGCTGTGTACCTTGTGATTGTGTTTCTTTCAGTGATCCTATTTATGATTTTATTATGAAAATATATTAAATGCTAATCAAGTTATGAATTAATCTAAGTAAGAATAGAAAACTTAACATGGTATCAGAGCTATTCTGAAAAGATAAACTTTCACAAGGTACATATCTCTCTCCTTCTCGAGACAAGACAATCAGGGTTTTCTAATAAAGCGGAATTTTGAGTGCATGTGACATAGGGAAGTGCACCCCTCCTAGGAACATATTTTGGTACCATGATCAAATTTTTCAATGGGAAAATCCTCTAGAAATTCAAGCCCTAGTTTGTCTTGAAACCATAAAACCATAAAACTAGAAATAGAACCAAAAACTGTAGTCTAGGATCTTGCAAGTCCAGTTTCAAGGGTCAGAATCTGGATTCTTCAAAAACTGGCTGTATTATCATACTCTCCTCATTCAAGCACATAATTTGGTGAGTATAGTTTTCATGTCTAAGAAATTTTCAATTTTTGTCATTTTTTGATCTCCGGGACAAGATGTCTCTTAGCACTAAGCTTGATGACAAATTGGAAGGCATAGAAAACTTTTGTGCTTGGAAATACAAAATAGGACTCATTCTATAAGATAATGATCTTGCAAAGTTTAACTAGGGAGTTGTGCTAGAGCCTAAAGAATATGAAGCAAAGGAAAAGTACAAGAAAGATATGATTATAGCCAAGAGGATCATAGGTGATTCAATCACAGACCACTTGATTCCTCAAGTATCCTCTAAGGATACACCTAAGGAGATGTTTGATGTCATATCGAGAATGTACAAAGGAATAAACATCAATCAAAAGTTGAACTTGAGAGCCCAACTCAAAATTACAAAGATGAGAAAGGGTGAATCTATCCATGAATACTTCACAAGGGTCTCTCAATTCAAAGAACAACTAGAAGCAAATTAAGACAATATTGATGAAAATGAACTAGTAATGACCGCTCTTAATGGTCTTACTAGACCATGGGACTCCTTCGTCCAGACAATTTGTGCAAGGAAGGAAAGCCTAAAATTTGATATCCTATGGGAAGAATGTATTCAAGAAGAAGCTAGAGTAGCTAACTGAGAAGCACTACCTAGAGATGATGAACATGCTTAGCTACTCATACCAGAAGAAGAAAAGGAAAGAATCATTTCAAAAAGGAAACTCATAAGGGGTCTTAACCTCATAATAATTTTCAAAAGAATAAAAAGAGATATTGCAAGTAGAAATATTCATCCACTTATCAATGTTACCATTGTGATAAGATAGGACAAAATGCCAGAAATTGTCCGACAAAGAAAGAAGAATATAAGAGAAAGAATAACAAAAGATATCATGCCAACTTAGCATAAGAAGAAGAAGAAGAAGAGGAGGAAGAATAATAAGAACCTCCCAGGAAGTTAGCAAAATAATAAGTTGAAGAATATGTTATCTATAAGATGTATTTGTCACTAGAGGGTGGCCTGTATGAACTGAGAGGTCACTCAAAAGCAACCTTGATCCATGATGAAGGTATTCCTATGAACTTATGGATTGAAGCAGTAAGGACAACAATATATGTCCAAAACACAATACACCATAGTGAACTTAGATTCAAGACCCCTGAAGAAATGTTCACAGGAAATAAATTTGAGGTAAGTCACCTCAAGATATTTGGTTGTCCAGTGTTTGTTCATATACCAAAAGAGAGGAGAACTAAGTTGGATCCTTTTAGAAAGAAAGGAATATTTGGTATTGTGAGGTCTCTAAGGCCTTCCAAATCTATATACCAGGTTAGCATCATATTGAAATCAGTGAGGATGTAAACTTGATGGAGATACAACTCTCAATAAGTTAAGAAAGTATTAACTTGAAGAAACATATGAAGAAGCTGTAGCTCCCAGATCTATGGAACTAATGAAATAAGTTGCACCTTCTCACAATGATGAGATTTCAGAAGAACATGATATGTTGGAGCTCCAAGAACATCCCCACATGAATATCTCCCACAAGAGAAATCCATCTTGGGCTCATGATATTATTCAAGAACTAGAAATGTATGGTGCTCCAGAAGGCTCCACAAGGCAGAGCAAGAGGCCAATGCCATTTCCTAGTTATGTGGCTTTGATGTGCGATATTGTAGATAAAGAACCTACTTGTTTTCAAGTAGCTGTTAAAAATAAAGAATGGGTAGAAGCTATGATGGAAGAATACCAATCCATAATGAATAATGATGCATTGGAAATAGTTCCCAATCTACAAGGCAAAAGTGTGGTACATTCCAAATGGATCTACAAGATAAAACATATAACTGATGGAAGTACTGAGAAGTACAAAGCCAGATTAGTGGCCCATGGATTCTCTCAAAAGGAAGGAATCAATTATGAAGAGACATTTTCTCTTGTATCAAGGTACATTTCTATCATAACCATCATGGCACTAGCTGTTACAGCTGATTTTACCACACATGGTAGATCACACATTTATGGCCTTCCCTATCCCTCTGCAGACTCTTTGGACCACATGGACTATTATTGTACCTTTTATGTTTCCAATATCATACCTAAAACACCTATTATTGGCTATACATGAATTTTAATCCCTTTCTCGCATATATACGTGGATATTACCCTTAAACCTGCGTACATCGGGATGTGTGTAAAAGGCCAATTTTTTTTGGAGTTTTCCTTGATGTGGATATGAGTCACTTGTCTCTTGGCCTTCCATATGCCTCGAGATTGCTCGTATTTTACCTTCCATTACCCCTATTGAAGAAATATATAAGGAACCCTTTGGATACATTGAAGGAGAGGAATTGAAGAGCAAGAAAACTATAGTCCATTGTTGCCGTGACTTGCTTGTACTTGAGTCTGCATCCCTTTGTCCCTTGGAGCACTTTGTGTTCTTCCCAAGCTTTCCTTTTCTTGTGAGATTTCTATCAAGAGATGGAGGATTGAGGTGGTGGAGGCCCAGGTGGAGGACTCAGTTTCTCCGGTTGACAGACGTGCCGATAGAGGTCGTCACTTGTGTAATATTTGATTTACTTAATAGAAATATCTTTTCCTATCCAATGATGTGCATTTAAATGAATATTGAATCCATGGATGTGTTTAATTGCTTATACATTATTGATTATATATGATAGAGTAGGCCTAACACTATATTATATAGCATGCTTGTCTTGTTTGCTGTTGTTGAGAGCAAATTGCTAACACAAGCGGGATTGAAAAAAAGCTCAACAGGGATCTACTTCAACCGTCCGGAATAAGGTATGTTTTGAGATCCTTTAGTGTTATATGTTGTATTTCTCTTGCATATTGGGAAGGGATTGATTTCTATGGTTTCTCTGTCTGTTGTGGTACACCCTAAGCCATAAGAAGTTTTCTCCGTAACACTAGCAGCCAAGAAAGAATGGAAGTTACACCACATGGATGTGAAAACAACCTTCCTAAATGGTGTCATTGAAGAAGAAGTGTACATAGAACAACCATGGGGTTTTGAATTCAAAGACATAAGAACACATGTCTGTAAATTGAATAAGGCTCTGTATAGACTAAAACAATATATAATATCTTGGTATGGAAGAATCGATAGTTTTTTGACGAGCTTGGGGTTTACCAAAAGTAAGGATGATCCTAACCTTTAATTCAAGGTTATGGATGATGAAAATGTCATATTATTGCTGTACGTGGGTGACTTATTCTTGATAGGAAATGAGAAGCAAATATCATAGTGTAAGAAGAAGATTGCTGCAGAATTCGAGATGAAAGACCTTGTCTTGATGCATTATTTTCTAGGTCTTGAGATATGGCGAAGCCCAGAAGGGATCTTCCTTAACCAAGGGAAGTATGTGGTGGAAATCATGAAAAGGTTTGACATGTTGGGATGTAAAGCCACAACCACACCCATGGATACACACTTGAAGTTGTTGGTTGATTCTTCAACAAAATTAGTGGATGTGACACGATATAGACATATCATTGGTTCATTGATGTATCTAACAAATACCCAACCATATATATGATTTGCTATGAATACTTTGAATTAGTATCTATTTGAGCCCAAACATGTTCACTTGGTAGTTGGAAAAGCACATGATGAGGTACCTAAAAGGTACAATAGACAATGGTATCAATTATACTAGACATCATGACTTCATATTGCATGGTTATACATATTCATATTGGGCAGGGAGTGTCTTAGATAGAAAGAACACTTAAGGAGGATGTTTAAGTTTGGGGTTAGCCATGATCTCATCGCTAAGTAGGAATAGTCCATTGTTTCTATCAACACTGCAGAAGTGGAATATATTGCAGCTTGTTCCACTATTTATGAAGCCATATGGATTCATAAGTTGTTATCAGATCTATTCGATCTGGAGATGGATGATACCGTGATTCTATGTGATAAATAAAGCTGGATGAAGATGATAGAGAAACCCATGTTCCATGACAAGATGAAGCACATAGAAATATGGTACTTCTACATTTGCGACATGGTGCAGAAGGGAGCTATAAAGCTCCAATATGTGAGAACATATGAGCAGGTTGTAAATGTGTTGACTAAGCCCCTGTCTTGTGTAAATTTTGAATACTTTTGAGAAAATCTTGGTATTGTCTGTAAGGACTTCTCTAGAAAGGGGGAGTAGTATTGATGCCTTGGAATCCTGATCATAGCAGGTAGCTTAGTTGGGATTGATCATCGTTATACTTGATCCTGTAATTCCGAAAGGAAGGCTCGTCTTAAATGTTGATCTTGATGGACTTTATCCCATAATTATGAAAGGAAGAATCATCTTAAATGTTGATGTGGAAGGACTAATGATCCTTAGAATTGATCCCGTAGTTCCGAAAGGAAGGATCATCTTAAATGTTGATGTGGAAGGATTAATCATCCTTAGATGTTATCCCATAATTCCGAAAGGAAGGATCGTCTTTAATGTTGATGTGGAGGGATTAATCATTCTTAGACTTGATCCTGTAATTACGAAAGGAAGGAAGGATCATATTAAATGTTGATGTGGAAGGACTAATCATCCTTACACTTGATCCCATAATTCCGAAAGGAAGGATCGTCGTAAATGTTGATGTGGAAGGACTAATCATCCTTAGACTTGATCCCGTAATGCTGAAAGGAAGGATCATCTTAAATTGACGTGGAAGGACTAATCATCCTTAGACTTGATCCCATAATTCCGAAAGGAAGGATCGTCTTAAATATTGATGTGGGTGGACTTGATCCCATAATTACGAAAGGAAGGATTGTCTAGAATGTTAGTGGACTTGATCCCATAATTCCAAAAGGAAGGATCATCCACAATGTTAGTAGTGGACTTGATCCCATAATTTCGAAAGGAACGATCGTCCAGAATGTCAGTAGTGGACTTGATCCCTTTATTCTGGAATGAATGATCGTACAGAATATTAGTAAGTGGACTTGATCCCGTAATTTCAAAAGGAAGGATCGTCCATCATGTTAGTGGTGTACTTGATCCCGTAATTCGGAAAGGAAGGATCGTCCTATGTATGTATGTGTTAGCTGTGATTAGTATTGGTAGCTTCGTAAAGACTTGATCTCGTAATTTCGAAAGGAATGATTTTCTGGGTACCACATATGTGTTGTCCATGATCCCGTATGTAATATCCCCCAACAAATAAACATTTTTTTGTAATATTGTGAATCATTGTTTTATTTTTTTAATGAAATTGGCTGGTTCTGGAAACTTCCAACTAGTCCTTCAAGGACAGATGTAACTGAAATATTATGCTTTTAATGAAAACGTGAATGATGGGGAAAACCATGTTGAAGAGAAACTATGCATGCAAGAGTGGGGGATGTGAAGAGTCAATATCAATGAGGTTATACCAGGCATGATAATGCCAATATGGCACTAGACATGACCTGAGGAATTAGGGGTGTAGTGGGCGACGAAAATTCCACAAGGAATTGGCCGTCGGCTGCAAAATACCTAGGTAAAAACAAAAAGTATAAAAATGAAGCATATGGGAGGAGGTAGGATGTTGCTTAGTATGTTGTGAATGGATTGAAATCTTGCTGTGTGAGCACTCTATGTTAGGAAAGACTGGAAGAATACTTGCTGTGTGAGCACTCTGTGTTAGGCAACTAATTTCTCACTGGAGAACTATACCTGAGGTTGGATGTCACCGCTCTTGGCATGCATAGTTTATCTCGAGGGTGATTGAGGACAGAGAATATTTGTTCCTAATTCATGTCTGGGTGGAACGTGGCTGTTCCTTCTTCATTCGGCTCACCGTATAACTAGGTTTCTTTAATGTTTAATTTTTGCATACTATTGATCTCAGGGTATACCTGTATATGTGTAAATGTGTGTTTTCAATGCTAATGAAATGATTAGCACAACTCTTAGGTTTCTAGATGAAAATTATTGCTTATGAGATAATAAATCATGCTCTATTTTTGAATGACTGTGATCCACATCTGGTTATATGATTTCTATTGGTATAATATTGTTTTCCGCAAAGAATTTACTTGTATTCTTTAGGACTTCACTGTTAATGCTCGGATGTAAGGGATTCCCTATAGGGAAGATTAGATTTCTCATTCTGGATTTAAATCCATTTCAACTCTAGGGAAGTCCCTATTTAATACTTTTAATTCCTAAATGATTGTGAAGCTGTGAACCAGGGTAATTTTTAGGGGTGAAATTTCGCCAATTGGCTATTTTTTGGGTTTTTTCCAAAAAACAAAATCGCTATTTGGTCATTTTTAGTGTCTATTATCGCCTATATTTACTTAAAATATGTTTTTTTATCATAATATTCACCAAAATTTACACATTTCAGTGTTAATTTAATGTTTCATATTTAATATTCGCCTACCTATCTATAAACATGTTTTTTTCAATCCAAAGCAATCGCTTAGAATACTATACTTAAGTATAATATTAGAATCCTTAAAAAATACCTTTTTGTGAACGAAAAGTTTGCCGTGGAAGTAATCCTGAGAAATCGGATGCTGAAAACACCATAGAATCCCCAAGCCTGAAGTGGTTTTAAGCAGTGAAATCTGCCTAAGGATGTGAGGTCAATGAAGGTTGTTAATCCCTTGGTTTTACCCAAGAAAAATCAGGAAAAACTAAGTACAAATCCATGGCCAAAAGGCCCACAGAAGCCTAAATATCTTAAGAAAAAACAAGCACTTCCACAACTTGCAATCCACATTGTAGAAGTGAAAAGCGAAAGTTAAGTTATAAAAAACATAAGAGTTTCCGCAACCCGTAATTCACATTATGGAAGCAAAAGTTAAAATTTAAAGAACTTAAGGGTTTCTGCAACCCATAATTTGCATCGTAGAAGCGGAAAGTAGAAGGTCATTGCGAAAGCGGAAAGCAGAAGATAAATTATAAATAACTTAAGGGTTTCTGCAATCCACAATCCACATTGTGGAAGCAGAAAGGTGGAAGGTAGTTTGTAAAGAAATGGAGGGTTTCCGCAATCCGTAGTCCGCATTGCGGAAGAAGAAAGGTGGGAGGTAAACTTATCAGAACTTATGTGTTTCTACAACCCACAATCCACATTGCAGAAGCAGGATTGTGGAAGGGAGATTTGTAAAGAAAATTGAGTGCTTCCCGCAACCCACAATCCACATTACAGAAGTGGAAGGAACAACCTACCGTGGAAGGGATGTTGCGAAAGACTTTTTAGGCTAAGGTTTTGGATTTGGATTTTCATAAAGGTTTAGGATAAATATTTAAGGTTATTTTTCAAGTATTCCTTTGTATTTTTGCGGGGTTTAAGGTATCATATTTAAGTCGAAGAACCATAAACAAGTTGGGTGAGACGCATGAAGTCCTTGGTTAATATATGATAGAGAATTGTTTATGACTTATGATGGTAAAAAATTTCATTTTATGCATATTTTTTGGATGGTTATATGGGTATGTTACATATGGTATCAGAGCTACATGTTCAACCTTTTGGGAACATCTAGTTCATTCGAAACATAGAAACATTGTTCTAACTATAACAATTTGTGTTGGGAATGTTTTGTATACATGCAAAATTGTTCTGTTCAAGGGTACAATAATGGCTCCATGAAATGAAAATGAAGATCCACCCAAATAAAGTGTACTGACACCATAAACAACACGACCAGAATGAGAACATTCAGAAGCAAGTCAAGTACTGGAAACAATGAAGAATTTGATCGTAGAAATGCAGAGTTTTAAAGTAGAAAATGAGCAGCTGAAAAAGGTCCCAAAAAAACAACACGAAATCAACAAGATGTTGCTACAAATCCTGCATGAGAGAAACAATGGGAAGGAGCAATGAACCAATACAAAGAAGAACTAGGTAAATGGAGGGGATGTTGAAGGAGATGGTAGCTCCTCGAATGATACCCAAGGGTTAGAAAATCAGGTCAAACCTTCTGGTAAAAGAAATATTGACAACTTGGAAGGGGAATTTAAAAATATCAAGCCAACCAACTTCGATAGGGAATCAAATACCAGAGAAGAAGTAGAATCCTAGCTGCCAAACACTAAAAATTATTTCCATATTTACAATTACTCTAGTAACATGAAGGTAAGGATGGAAGTATACAACTTGAGGGGAAAGGCCAATATTTGGTGGCAAGACCTAAATATTTCCCATGGATTAAAGGAGAAGAACCCAGAATGGTCAGAGTTTAAGAGATTCTTTAAGAAGAAGTATTTCTTAGAAAGCTATTATGAGAGAAAGACAAAGGAATTATATGAATTGAAACTCAACAAAATGACTATGGAATACCTCATCAATAAATTAATAGACCTACTACAGTTCGTTCCTTATATTAAGGAAGAAAAGGTGAAGGTTAAGCGATTCTTAAGCTGCCTGCCACAATCTTACAAAGGCCAGATTGAGTTCGATAACCCAAAGACCTTAGATGAAGTGATAAGGAAGGACAGATTATGTTTTGAACAATATAAGCAAAGGAACGACATATCCAAGGTATGGAAGGATAAGAAGCAAGAAAATTTCAACCAATGGAATAAGGTTTTCCAACCACCACCCTTCAGAAATATGCCAAGGAACCCACAAGGAAATTCCTACAATAGAAATGAGAAATCTCAGCAGAAGAGTAATAAACATGTGGACCTTGGACAAAAAGGGACTGTTGGAACACCCAAAGAACCCTTGAAGTGTTGGGAATGTGTAGAGCCCCATTTACAAAGGAATTTCCCACTCCTCAACCAATCAAATAAGGATGTTCACAACTTACAAGAATCTTTCACTGTTGGGGAAGTTGGAAAAAGTTTCCACCAGATTAATGCAACCCTTGAAAATCGACAGGAAGACCATCAATATGCAATTGTGGATATTAAAGGTACTATTTCTAACCAAAATATTTCTATACTAATTGATCCAGGGGATAATTTAAGTTACATCACTCCTAAAATGATGGACAATTGCTAGCTCTCCAAGGTAAGGCATGTAAAACCCTAGTCAGTCCAACTGGCCACTGGAGCAAAATGAAAGGTAACTAATTTCATTGCTAATTGTGAAGTTAAAATAAAAGATCATGTGACTAGGATTAATCTGAATATTTTGCCTCTAGGGTCATCTGATATGATTATTGGCATGAAATAGTTAGAAAGGTATGAAGTGGTGTTAAATTGTTTTGATAAAACCTTTACTTATATGACTGATGATCAAACTGCTAGGAAGGTAAAAGGTATTAGTAAACTTGTCTTGTTAAGACATATATCTACCTTGCAATTAAAGAAGTGTATGAGGAAGGGCTATAAGATTTATGCGGTGCGGGTCACTGACCTAATCCTTAATGAAAATCCAACTTAGGTAAGGGACCACCCAGTTTTAAGTGAATTTATGGATGTGTTTCTAGAAGAGATACTAGGACTACCCCCTCAATGATAAATAGATTTCTCCATTGATATTGTACCCGGGTTTGCATCGGTATCTAAAATACCTTATCGAATAAGAATCCCTAAGTTAACCGAATTAAAAATTTAGTTACAATAACTGCTAGATAAGGTTTACATCAGACCCAGTGTGCCACCCTAGGGAAACACCAATTTTATTTGTTAAGCAAAAGGATGGGACTTTATGACTTTGCATAGACTACATAAAACTAATAAAGTAGCCTTCAATAACAAGTATCCTCTGCCTCGAATTGACGATCTGTTCGATTAGGTAGGGTGAGTTAAAATATTCTCCAAGTTAGATTTACGATCTGGTTATTACCAGATCAGGATTAAGGAAGAATATGTTAATAAAACAACTTTTATTAGGACCCAGTACGGGCACTATGAATTCATAGTAATTCATTTCCTCTTAACCAATGTCCCTGCTACATTCATGTGTCTGATGAATAGTATTTTCAACAAGTATGTAGATCAGTTTGTGTTAATTTTCATTGATGATATACCGATCTACTCAAGGATGGAAGAAGAACATCAACAACACCTAATAATTGTACTAAAGACCCTAAGAGACCACTAGATGTATGCTAAATTCAGGAAATGTGAATTCTTTAAGAAATACATTCAGTACTTACGACATGTCATCTCAGAAAAAATGATTGCGGTAGATCCACATAAGATAAAGGAAATTTTAGAATGGCCTATGCCTAAAGATGTCGGTGACATTTGATCATTCATGGGACTCACTAGTTACTACCAAAGGTTCATCCAAGGATTGTCAAAAATAACCTATTCCATTACTTCCTTACAAAAGAAAGGAGTAAAATTCGCATGGCCCTCCAAGTGTCAGGAAATATTTGAAAATATAAAAATATTATTAACCATGGTTCCAATATTAACGGTGGTTGACCCCCTATAAAGAATACACATCCTGTACATATGCTAGTAAGGAGGGATTGGGGGGGGGGGGAGTTTTATCTCAAGAAGGGCATGTTGTATGTTATGAATCTCATAAATTGAAAGAACATGANACATGATCTAGAATTGGCAGTGGTGGTGCATTCTTTAAAAATGTGGCATCACTACATGTTAAGGAAGAAGTTCCTTTTATTGATAGATAACACTTGCGTAGAGAATATGTTTACTTAGCTTGGTCTTAATGCTAGGAAAGCAAGGTGGATTCCCTTCTTAAGTGAATTTGATTTTGAAGCAAAGCATATCAAAGGTAAGGAAAATAGGGTGGCTGAGGCACTCAATCGAAGAACTCATGAAGTGTATGAGATCACTATGAGCCAACCAGAAAGTGACCTGTTTAGCAGAATAAAAAAAACTAGCATACATGATGCTGACTATATACATTTAGTGAACAAGCTACAAGAGGGTGAGGTAAATTTAAATGGGACAGAATTCAGAGTAGACCAGAAAGGGTTAATTCGATTTAAGGAGAGAATATACATGCATGATGTTGTATATTTAAAGTTGTTTATTCTAAATGAGATGCACAAACCTCCTTATGTAGGATGCCCTGGTTACCAAAAGATGATAAAAACCCTCAAAAGGAAATTATTTTGGCCCAGATTAAAGGAAAATTTAGTTGATTATTTATCTAAATATTTGGAATGTCGACTGGTGAAGGCTGAACATCAACATCCAGTAGGCTTGTTACAAATGTTTCCAATTCCTGAATGGAAATGGGAGGTAATATCCTTAGATTTAATCACATGTTTTCCCTCAACACAAAAGCAACATGATTCAATTATGGTTGTAGTAGATAAGTTAAAAAAGTATGCTCATTTTATTCCTATGAGTTCAACTTACAAAACTGTCAATATTGCAGAGATATTCCCGAAGGAAATATTCCGACTTTATGGAGTACCAAAGATGGTAATTTATGACTGGGATGTTAAGTTTACGTCAAAATTTTGGAAATCGTTATTTGTAGGGTTAGAAACCAAGATAAATTTCAACATTAGTTATCACCCTGAAATAGATGGACAAACAGAATGAACAAATCAAGTCATCGAAGACATGCTAAGAATGTATGTCATGGAAAAACCCACTAAGTGGGAGGAATATTTGCATCTAGTGGAGTTTCCATACAACAATGGTTATCAGGACTCAACAAAAATTAGCTCATTTGAGATCCTATATGGGAGAAAGTGCACTACCCATGTTAGCTAGGATAGCCCCGGGATCTTCTGATGGTAGGACCCGAAATGTTACAAGACATGAAACAAACTATTCGAGAGGTACAAAAGAACCTGAAAGTGGCACAATATCACCAAAAGAGTTACACCGACTTAAAGAGAAAACACAAAGAGTTTTTGGTTGGAGACTACATCTACCTCTAAGTCAAACCCAAAAATATCTCCCTTAAATTAGGAAGCTATACCAAATTAGCACCACAGTTTTACAGACCCTTTCAAATATTGGAAAGGATTGGACCCATGGCATAGAAAATTGCTCTTCCTACTCACTTGAGAATTCATAATTTTTTTCATATTTAATTACTGAAGAAATATATACATGATTCCACTCATATCATTGACTGGAATGTGGTGCAGGTGGAACCAGAAGGTGAATTTCAAGTGGAAACTTTATGCATTATGGACATGAAAGAAACAATACTTCGGAACCGGGTCATCGCTTGGGTTAAGGTGTAATGGAAGCACTTTAGCTCGGAGGAGGAAACCTAGGAATTAAAGGATTTTTTGTGAAAGAATTAACGAGGTTTATTTCTAGAAGCTATGGAAGAAGAATAAGAACATTGTGGACAATGTTTCCATAAGGGGGAGAGGATGTAATATCCCCCAATAGATATATATTTTTTGTAATATTTCGAATTACTGTTTTATTTTTTTTAATGAAATGGGTTGGTTCTGGAAACCACCAACTGGTCCTTGGAGGACAGATGTAACTGAAACATTATGCTTTTAATAAAAATGTGAATGATGGGTACAACCATGTTGAACAGGAAACTATGCATGCGAAAGTGGGGGACATGAACATTCAATCTCAGGGAGGTTACACCAAGCATGAGAATGCCGGTATGGAGCTGGAAATTCCTTGAGGAATTAGGGGTGTAGTGGGTGGTGAAAATTCCATGAGGAATTGGTTGTCAGATGAAAAAGACATAGGAAAAAACCAAAACTATAAAAAGGAAGCATATGGGAGGAGGCATGACACTGCTTAGTATGCTGTGAATGGATTGAAATCTTGCTATGTGAGCACTCTGTGTTTGGCCAGACTAGAACAAATACTTGATGTGTGAGCACTCTATGTGAGGAAAGTGATTTCTCACTGGTGAACTGTACCTAAGGTTGGATGTCACCACTTTTGGCATGCATATTTTAGCTCAGGGGTGATTGAGGGAAGACAATATCTCTTCCTAATATACGGTTGGGTGGAATGTGGTTGTTCCTTCTTCATTCGGCTCACCATATAACCATGTTTCTTTAATGTTTCATTTTTGCAAACTGTTGATCGTAGGGTATACCTGTATATGTGTAAATGTGTTTTTTCAATGATAATGAAATGATCAGGATAAATTTTAGGTTTGTAGATGAAAATTATTTCTTATGAGATAGTAAATCATGCTCTATTTTTTAAGGACTATGATCCACATATGGTTATATGGTTTCTACTAGTATAATATTGTTTTCTGAAAAAAATTACTTGGATGCTTTATGAATTCACCGTTAACGCTCATATGTAAGGGATCCCTTGTAGGAAAGATTAGATTGCTCATTTTGGATTTAAATTCCTTCCAGTCCTAGGGAAGTCCTGGTTTAATACTTTTAATTCCTAAATGATTGTGAAGGTGTTAATGAAATGTTTTGCTGTGAAAGTATTCTTGAGAAACCGACTTCTGAAAACACCATAGAATCCTAAGCATGAACTAGTTTTAAGCAGCTAACTCTTCCTAAGGACGTGAGGTCAATGAAGTTTGTTAATCCCTTGGTTTTACCCAAGAAAAATCAAGAAAACTAAGTACAAATCCAGGGCCAAAAGGCCTGTAGAAGCCTAAATATATTAAGAAAAACCAAGTACTTACGAAACCCGTAATCTGCATTGCAGAAGCATAAAACATAAGTTAAGTTATAAATAACTTAAGGGTTTCCGCACCTCGCAATCTGCAATGCAGAAGCGAAAAGCACAAGTTAAGCTATAAAGAACTTAAGGGTTTCCACAATCCAAGATCAGCATTGCAAAAGCAGAAATAAGAAGGTAAGTTATAAAGAACTTAAGGCTTTCTGCAACCCACAATCTGCATTGTGGAAGGGAAAAGTGGAAGTTAAGTTATAAAGAGATAAGGGTTTCTGCAACCTGCAATCCGTATTGCGGAAGCGAAAAGCAGAAGTTAAGTTATAAGGAACTTAAGGGTTTTTGCAACCCACATTCCGCATTATGGAAGAGGAAGCTAAATTATAAAGAGATTAAGGGTTTTCGCAATCTGCAATCCACAATGCAAACACAAAAAGGCGGAAGGTAGTTTGTAAAGAAATATCAGGTTTCCACAATCTACAATATGCATTACAGAAGCGGAAATGATGGAGGTAAACTTATAAGAACTCATGTGTTTCTGCAACTCGCAATTCACATTGTGGAAGCGAGAGTTGTCAATAAACTTGAGTGATTTTTGCAACCCGCAATCCGCATTGCGGAAGTGGAGTTGTAGAAGTAACAACCTGCTGTAGAAGAGTTGTTGCAGAAGATTTTTTAGGATAAGGTTTTGGATTCATATTTTCATAAAGGTTTAGGATAAATATTTAAGGATATTTTTCAAGTATTCCTTTGTATTTTTGTGGGGTTTAAGGTATCATATTTAAGTCGAAGAACCATAAACGAGTTGGGTGAAACACATGAATTCCTTGGTTAATATATGATAGAGAATGGTTTATAACTTATGATGTTAAAATTTCATTTTATGCATATTTTTCGGATGGTTATATGGGTATGTTACACTGTAATTTTGAAAGGAAGGATCATGTTGGTTGTTGTTATACCTACCATAGATGATGTTACTCTATCCTTGAGATGTTGATGATGATGTTGTTATGCCTATCACATGTTTTTGTTATTATAGATTTATGCTGATGAGCCAACCTCATGCTATCATTGTTGTTTTTATTCCATCTTTATGCTGATGAGATAGCCTTATGTTGTCATTATTGTTGTTATTCCAGCTTTGTGCTGATGAGCTAGCCTCATGCTGTTGTTATTGTTTTTATTCTAGCTTTATGATGATGAGCCAAGCTCATGCTGTCAATGCTAGTGATGTATCAGTTTTTATGCAGATGTGGATGTTTGATACTGTAGATGATGATGCCCCAATCCCATGTTGTAGATGATGATTCAGTTCCATGATGCATATGATGATGTTTAGCAAATGATTATGATGCTCACACTCCATGTCATTGATGATTCTCTAGCTCCATGCTGTTGATGATGTTCCAACTCCATGCTGTTGATAATGCTCCATCTCCATTTTTCTACTGATGCTCCAGCTCCATGCTGCTACTAATGCTCCAGCTCCATGTTGTAGATGATTCTCCAGTTCCATGCTACAAATGATGATACTTCAACTATGTACTGTATATGCTTGATGATGATACTTCAACTCTGTACTGAAGATGTTTGATGATGATACTTAAACTCTATATTGAATATGTTGACATTCCATCTATGTGCTAAAGATGAGGATGTTGTTCAAAACTTTCGATGACCTATAGATGTATCAAAAAATGTTCCAAAATATGATGTTGATGATGCCTCCTCTCTCTCCCTCCTTCCGATGATGTTGTGTTGAGTCACACCATTTGTTGTTGTCGTCAGTAGAATACCCTTATTGTTAAGAGGGAGTGTTTAAATATTGTAACTTCGAAGAATTTTCTACTTGTAATTCACATTATTATTATTCCTCCTTCAGGATATGTCACTGATGTAAAAGGTCATGTAAAAGTAATGAGGTAAACCCTCCATTGTAAGTCGGGTCAATAACACCCTAAAAAGAATGATATATTTAATATTGTGGTATTTACTAGGTAGCTCGATAGTGTTAGTTAGACATGTTAGCCCAGTTAGGGAAAATGTCGGTTGGGAAGATCAGTATAAATAGGGAGGTTCCCTCCCTCATACACTCACACACACTTGCATTGCACAAGAGAGAGAAAGAAGAAGATACATAGAAGGAGGAGGACCAATGTCTTTGTTTTTTTGGCTCTTATTCTTTGGGTTTGGTCTCTCACTTGATGAGACCTTGTTCTTTGGTCATTGCATAATGGTAATCTATATTGAGGAAGTTTTGCTGGGTTTTTCCCTTTAGGGTTTTCCCAAGATAAATTGTTGTGTACCTTGTGATTATGTTTCTTCCAGTGATCCTCTTTATGTTATTATTATGAAAATGTATTAAATTCTAATCAAGTTAGGACTTAAGCTATGGAATCATATAAAACTTAACGCTTCATAGGCCTTTAAGGCTCTGCCATGTCATGGTCTTCTGGTATTAGTTCTTCTTCAACATTGCAGACTGGTATTCTACAAGTTTCTTCAACTCTAGGGGCTTCATGTTCTTCAACATGGTTCTTTTTGGACGTACTGAAAGATGTATCTTCATCAAATATAACATCTCTATTGATCTCAATCTGTCTATAACATGGAATGTACACTCCATAAGCTTTAGACTAATAACTATATCTAACAAATATTTCCTTCTTTCTAGAAGGTTCCAATTTTGTTCTTTTTTCCTTGGGAACATGTATAAAGACAAGAAAACCAAAAATAGTCAAATGGATAACTTCAAGCTTATCCTAGGTAAACATATCTTCTCTATTTTTTTTTACCAAGAGAAAGCAATTATGTTTTGAACATATACTGCGGTTCTAGCTGCTTCATCCCATAGGTGCATGGGTAAATCTTGGTGATGTGGCTAACATTGGACCACATAAAAGAAACATAATAAACATACTCGCTTAGTGATGTGGCTAACATTGGACCACATACATTTGAATGAACAATGTCCAAGATTACTGTGGCTTTAATATTGCTTCTTGGAAAGAGGTTCTTAGTGTTATTCCCTTGAGCAAATCCTTTGCAAAATCCTTCATGATTGACTTGAATCTTTGGCAAACCCATGACAACCTTTCTCACAATTAGTAGTGATTTGTAGTTCACATGAGCAAGTATCCTATGCTATAGTCCACATGGGTTGATGATACTTGCTGTTAGAGATGATTCTGTATGTTGTTTTAGCTTGTAAATCCTTATTCTACACCAATCACAACTACATTATCTATTCTATTTCTCTTTTCCACATAAGGAATTCTCCTTCTACGAAAGAAACTCTACATCCCTTCTCATCTAGAGTTGAGATGGAAAGTAGATTCTTCTTCAATCCCAGGACATGTAAGAAATCCTTCATCTTCATATAATTACCTGAGTACAACTTGTAAAAGGATTCTCCCATTCCCTTAATGGGATGTTGATAGTCATGTACAAGATTTACTTCATAAGGAGCTAGTATTTATGGACAAGACATTGAAAATAGTCTTTATAACATGTCATATGTCTGAAAAACCCACTGTATACAAGCCAAGTGTCACTTCCATGAGAGACTGATCTAGTAAGGGATGAGATGAAGACATCTTCATTTTTCTTTTCTTTTTCTGAGTCATCATATTCCACTGCATGGGAATGGAACTTCTTATTTCCCTTCTTGAATTGTTCTCCATTGTGTGGATAATTTCTAGAAATGTGCCCCATCTTATGACATATGAATCATTCAAAATATGAGAAGTCTCTTTTGGGTCTTGATTTCCTTTGAAACTTTTGATTTCTCTTGGGATATTGATTGCATACCTTTCTCTTTTTTTATCCTTTCTTTGCATGATATGCCAGGGCTTAATATTCATCATCACTTAGCTTTTCTTATAGGTTGGTTATTCTTCTTTCTTCTTGCACGCACTCCTCCCAAAGTTTGTAGAAATTGGTGAGCACATATAACTCTAATGAAATATTCACAATCCCTTAGGAGACCATTCAAGGTGGTCATCGCAACTTCTGCTTCCTCCACCATGTCACCGATAGCCTCCAATTGTTCTTTGATTTGAGACACACTTGCAAAGTATGACTGCATAGTTTATCCCTTTTGAATCTTGACTTCATTGAGTTGATTTCTCAAGGTCATTCTTCTATTGATGTTCTTTCCTTCAAGTAGAATTGTCAAAGCATCGAACATTTCTTTTGGAGTATTCTTTGATGATGCTTGAGGAATCAAATGATCCTTGATGGAATTAGCTATGAACCTTTTGGATTTGATCATTTCCTTCTTGTGCTTTGTATTTTCTTCATCTCCCTTTGGTTCCTTGACCTCTTCTTTGATGTGTCCTTCTATATCATTCTCTTTAAGGATGAGCATGATTCTGCACTTCCATGCTCTGAAGTTTTCTTCTCCTTCAATATTTTCATTAAGATTGGTTTTGTATATATAATATATTCCCAAAGGTATTCCATCTATTCGAGACTTTGATCATGCTACCCACTTAATTCCAAGCAGTGTTCTTCCTAATATCAGGCCTTATTGATATCCCTATATCCAGAAGAGTGAAATTGAGTGTATGGTTGAGGATGGCATAATTAGGACTAGCCAAAGTTCTTACTCTGCACTAGTGGTAATGGTACCCAATACAGATGGATCATGGCATATGTTTCATGATTATAGAGAGATAAACAAGATCAACATTAAATATAAGTTTCACATTCCTGTAATTGATAAATTGTTAGACAAATTACATGGAGCAGTTGTCTTCATAAATGTGGATCTTCTTTCTGGGTATCATTAGATTTGGATGAAGGAATAAGACATACCCAAAACAACATTCATAACTCATGAAGGTCACTATGAAGTTTTGGTCATTCCATTTGGTCTCACAAATGCGCCTTCCACATTTCAAGGTTTGATGAATTCTATTTTCAAGCCTTTCCTTTTTTTATTTTATTTTTAAATTCTGGTATTCTTTGATGATATACTAATCTATATAAAGTCTAGGGAAGAATATCTTGAACATGTTGTCAGGGAACTAAAACTACTAGAGGAGAAAGAACTGTATGCAAAACCCTCAAAATTTTTCTTTGGGATAAAGGAGGTCGAGTATTTGGGTCATATTGTATCTCATGAAGGTGTCAAGGTAGACCCTAACAAAATTAAATCCATGAAAGACTGGTTGACTCCAAAAACACTAAATAATATTTGAGGATTATTAGTTCTGACAGGGTAATAGCAAAAGATTGTTTGAAACAATGGAAGAATAATACATCCTCTAACAACATTCCTGAAGAAAGATGCATTTTCTTGGAATACAGAGGCAACTCAAGATTTTCAACAACTCAAAGAGGAAATGTGTAAAGCTCCTATTTTGGTGACACCAGAATTCAAAAAAACCTTGATTGTGGAATGTTATGATTCAAGAAATGGAATTGGAGATGTACTAATGCAATAAGCACACCCTCTTCCTTCATAAGTCATCCAATCAAGGGAAATAACTTAAAAAACCCATTTATAAGAAGGAAATGTTGGAAATACTACATGCCTTGAAGCAATGGCTCCCCTACCTTATGGGGAGACATTTCAAGGTTAAAAATGATCATGATAGCCCTAAATACTTCTTGGAACAAAGTCTATCTTCATAAGAGAAACCAAAATGGGTGACAAAGATGTTTGGATATTACTTTGAAATCATCTGCAAAAAGGGGAAGCAAAATGTTATTTCAAATGAACTCTTTAGGAAAGATGAGGATGTTGAAGCATTACTCCATGCTATATGGATCATCCAACCATATTACATAGCTGAAGTAAGGGATGGACGAATAAATGATGACGATATATGGACATTCATTCTAAAGCTGCATCAGGATCCTAGTGCCTCTAATAAATTTACGTGGAAAGATGAATTGCTATGGTACAAGGATGACCTATATATTGGTAAGAGTTCCCAACTCAAGAAAAAGGTAGTTTTTGAATTCCACTCCTCACCGATAGGAGTGTTAGCTGGAATATTTCACCTCCTGTGGACAGCAAGGTGTTCCACTGGTCTGAATGGTTCAGATCCATAACAAATAGAGGACATAGGTTGAAGACTCTCCCTAGACGCTATAGATATCTGGAATACAAGGCTTTGACAATTCACCTGTGTACCTACAAAAAGGCTCAACATGAAACGAATCAAAGCAACTAGAATATGATCTACTAATCTATGCTAGTGACTAAGGAATCTAGCAACATATATATGCGAAATCACAACAACAACATCATATGTGGGACAGAAATCAACTTGCATTAGAAATATGAAGAAGTTTACAACCAAGCCTTAGTGTTGACATGCATCTCCATGAAACCAGCTCTTCATCCTAAAAGCTCCAACTCTAGCTCTCTATGCTCTCTCCAAATGATCTTGGGCCAAGGATCAATCCAACAACATAACAATACCTTCAAATGTTCTCCCCTCAACCATGCCTATGAGCTCATATTTATAGGGATTTAATGGATAGAGATGGTTGAGAAATTAGTGGGTGAGGTGGCCTCTAAGATCATAGGATGAGGGATCTCGAGCTCAACCAACCCACAACAGTAGGGATAAGGTAGTACACGAGGCTTATCATCTAGAAGCCTCGAGAAACTTCTCTTTTTCCTTTTTTAACTAGGGTACCATGCTTATCCTTGTATGATAGAGCAGTTCTGGTAATAACCGCCTATGGACCAAGGGAAATGGGTGGTGGCACCGCTTGTGGACAACCAATGAAAGGCGGTGCGAGCAAGGGTACCGCTCCAGGATAAAGGGGCATGTGCGGTGCTGGGAATATATATGACAGATTGATAAAAAAACATTTAGTTTCCACTCTAGAAGCTAGGATTTAGGGCAAGTAGGTATGTCAAATGTCTTATCACATGATGGTGACAGGATTTTGGTATAACAGGATGCCCCCCAAAGCATGAGTCTTAGAGTGATACGATAAACGAGAGCTTTGAGAACAACTCGTCGCCAGGAGATGAAAATGTCGGCTCGATCAGAGTATGTAGTCAAGTAGGCATATGTAGTACATTAGTATGTTGACTCATAGACACAAGTAACCAAACTCATAGCTGCATACCAATACAAGGCAGATCCATGAGTGGAATAAACAAGCATGGCTACTAGAATACAATGTAGATCCATGTGATAGAGGACTCAAACTTGGACATAGCTGTCGAACATACAACGCAGATCTATGTCATACAGATGCAAATTTGAGCATAGCCATGACCATACAAATGTGGATCCATGCTAGATATACAAAACTCCATTGCAACCTGAGGAAAAAGCAATGAGCGCTTTTAAACAAATGCCTAGGGTCTTCGTCTCGTCTTCCACAAAGTACGATTCTATCCATGTGATTACAATGATCTGAAGTCGAATATGGTAGAAACCACTTGATTACCGGCCAATGATGTGAACCGTTAACAAGTGAGAGGGAGATCACCATTAATGTCAATGATTCCCAAGGTACTCTAGTACAATCTACTGAGTGTGAATAGATGTCCTGATGTCAAACACCCAGTCGATTCTATCGATCAAAGGTCAATGATGTGAACCTATGTCGAGAGCGAGAGAATCTATCATTAAGGCATACAGATCTCAAGGTACTAAATATTGTTTCTAAGACTATTTCCTAGATGATGAGCTGATGTCGACGGGAATAGTCTCGTCGAAGAAGGGCTATGATGAGTCCCACATCGACGACATGAAACTCGGAACATAGTTCTGGAATGATGTGAATGTAGTAACCATATGAATGACTCAAAGATACTGACACAAAGACTGTGTAAATTGCATAGGTAAAACTTCTTCAGATCTCCTTTGAACATCGGGTGGCATGACAAAATGACTTGGCAGCATGACTAGACAGGACAGATACACAATGCGATAGTGGACAATGCATTCTTTTAAAAGACTCAAAGGATTGACATGACTCATGAAAGTGGATTGTCACGAAGATCAGTTGAATACCCAATTGACTGACATGATTGTGCAGACAAGATCCATGTTAAAAGGTAACGAAAAACAACTGCCATTATTTGCAAGATGATTCCCTTCCCATTTCCCCCACCATGATTGATGAGTGCCTCTTTTCGGTTTTACGAGTTCAAAGAGGGTAACAAACACTTGATATAGCTTGTCAGAAGACAAGTCCAGTCTCATATGTTTTACGAACCTAAGAGAGGAGGGGTTCATTCCCAAAACGGGTCTCTCAATGATTAATTTAACGAGTCCACTAAAATAAAACTCGGTATCATTCATGTTTAGAGAGTCTGAACGAATACAGAAGAAAACTCCATGGGGGTCCTTTTTCGTATGATTTAGTCTCTAAGGCCCGAAAAAGTGTAAAATCATACCTTAGAGAACTCTTCCAATCATGATTGGCTGGAGTGTTCCTTTTTCGTAAATAGTCCTATCCGAACCGAAAAAGAGATAACCTACCATTGGAAGGATGACTCTTCGAATACTTTTACGAGGATGAAGAAGACAAGTACTTGACAATATTTTTGTATTTAGGGAGCCTAAAAAGAGTTTAAAAAGGACTCCATTAGACTTATTCATGTTTGAATCTAGAGCACCAAAAAGTAATAAAATAAGCTCAAACCACTTTTCATGTTTTAACCAGAGCACAAAAAATGAAAAGTAAGCTCAACACCATCTTACTATTTTTAACGAGCTCGAAGATCAGTTGAAAGAATGTTCAAGGATCAATCTAATAGCATAACAATACCTTCAAATGTTCTCCCCTCAACCATGGCTATGAGCTCATATTTATAGGGCTTTAATGGATAGAGATGGTTGAGAAATTAGTGGGTGAGGTGGCCTCTAAGATCCTAGGATGAGGGATCTCGAGCTCAACCAACCCACAATAGTAGGGATAAGGTAGTACATGAGGCTTATCATCTAGAAGCCTCAAGAAACTTCTCTTTTTCCCTTTTTACCAAGGGTACCTTGCTTCTCCTCCTATGACAGAGAGGTTCTGGTAATAACCGCCTATGGACCAAGGGCAATGGGTGGTGGCACTGCTTGTGGACAACCGATGAAAGGCAGTGCAAGCAGGGGTACCACTCCTGGATAAAGGGGCATGCGTAGTGCTGGGAATCTGTATGACAGATTGATAAAAAAACCATTTAGTTTCCACTCTAGAAGCTAGGATTTAGGGCAAGTAGGTATGTCAAATGTCTTATCACATGATGGTGACAGGATTTTGGTATAACAGGATGCCCCCCAAAGCATGAGTCTTAGAGTGATACGATAAACGAGAGCTTTGAGAACAAGTCTTCTCCAGGAGATGAAAATGTCGGCTCGATCGGAGTATGCAGTCAAGTAGGCATTTGTAGTACATTAGTATGTTGACTCATAGACACAAGTAACCAAACTCATAGCTGCATACCAATACAAGGCAGATCCATGAGTGGAATAAACATGCATGGCTACTAGAATACAATGTAGATCCATGTGATAGAGGACTCAAACTTGGACATAGCTACCAGACATACAACATAGATCTATGTCATACAAACGCAAATTTGAGCACAACCATGACCATACAAATGTGGATCCATGCTAGATATACAAAACTCCATCGCAACTTGGGGAAAAAGCAATGAGCACTTTTAAACAAATGCCCAGGGTCTTCATCTCGTCTTCCATAAAGTACGATTATATCCATGTGATTACAATGATCTGAAGTCGAACATTGTAGAAACCACTTGATTACCGGCCAATGATGTGAACCATTAACAAGTGCGAGGGAGATCACCATTAATGTCAATGATTCCCAAGGTACTCTAGTAAAATCTATTGAGTGTGAATAGATGTCCTGATGTCGAACATATAGTCCATTCTACCGATCAAAGGTCAATGATGTGAACCTATGTCGAGAGCGAGAGAATTTGTCATTAAGGCATACGGATCTCAAGGTACTAAATATTGTTTCTAAGACTATTTCTCAGATGATGAGCTGATGTCGATGGGAATAGTCTCGTCTAAGGAGGGCCATGATGAGTCCCACATCGACGACACGAAACTCGAAACATAGTTCTAGAATGATGTGAATGTAGTAACCATATGACTGACTCAAAGATACTGACACAAATATTGTGTAAACTGCAGAGGTAAAACTTCTTTAGATCTCCTTTGAACATTGGGTGGCACGACAAAATGACTTGGCAGCATGACTAGACAGGACAGATACACAATGCGACAGTGGACAATGCATTCTTTTGAAAGACTCAAAGGATTGACATGACTCATGAAAGTGGATCGTCACGGAGATCAGCTGAATACCCAATTGACTGACATGATTATGCAGACAAGTGCCATGTTCAAAGGTAACGACAAACAATTGCCATTATTTTCCAGATGATTCCCTTCCAATTTCCCCCATCATGATTGATTAATGCCTCTTTTCGGTTTTACGAGTTCAAAGAGGGTAACAAACACTTGATATAGCTTGTCAGAAGACAAGTCCAGTCTCATATGTTTTATGAACCTAAGAGAGGAGGGGTTCGTTCCCAAAATGAGTCTCTCAATGTTTAATTTAATGAGTCCACTGAAAGAAAACTTGGTATCGTTCATGTTTAGAGAGTCTGAACGAATACAAAAGAAAAATCCATGGGGGTCCTTTTTCGTATGATTTAGTCTCTAAGGCCCGAAAAAGTGTAAAATCATACCTTAGAGAACTCTTCCAATCATGATTGGTTGGAGTGTTCCTTTTTCGTAAATAGTCCTATCCGAACCAAAAAAGAGATAACCTACCGTTGGAAGGACAACTCTTCGAATACTTTTACGAGCATGAAGAAGACAAGTACTCGACAATATTTTTGTATTTAGGGAGCCTAAAAAGAGTTTAAAGAGGACTCCATTAGAATTTTTCATGTTTGAATCCAGAGCACAAAAAATTAATAAACTAAGCTCAAACCACTTTTGATGTTTTAACCAGAGCACGAAAAATGAAAAGTAAGCTCAACACCATCTTACTGTTTTTAACGAGCTTGAAGATCAGTTGAAAGAATGCTCAAGGATTGGTTTCATTTTTACGCAAGCTTGAAACCAATGGGTAAACTATGGTTTAAAAATCCCATTAACATGATATACAGAGGTTGGAATCTTTCCCCCAGCATGATTGCTAGTGAAGCCTACCCCTAACATGGTTGCTAGCAGCTCGACATTCCCCCAAGCTTCATTTCATCTGACGATTCTTCTTCCATACCCAAACTAAGAACCTGGTTACTAATGTGAAAATGTTCACCAAGGGGGTAAGAAGAATGAGAATTGGGCAGGCGAAAAGAAGGTTCAATTTCTAACACTAAAGTGAAGACTTGACTCAAAGGAAGGGGATCTGTTTCATTTTTACGCAAGCTTGAAACAGAAGGTAACTATGCTTGGAACATGGTTTCATTTTTATTGAAGCTTGAAACCAAAAGGTAAACTATGCTTAAGGAGATCCATTTCATTTTGTAATGAGCTCAACATAGAATAGGAACTTTTCTTAGGAAAAAATGACATGATGGTCAGAACCTGACATGATGGTCAGGTGCTATTTCATTTTTTAATGAGATTGACATAGAATGGGAACTTTGCTCAGGACATGGTTTCATTTTTATGCAAGTTTGAAACCAAAAGTGTAAACCATGCTTAAGGAGTGGTTTTATTTTTTAACGATCTTGAAACCAGAAGTAAACTATGCTCTGGACATGGTTTCATTTTTATTCAAGATTGAAACTGTTAAGTCAGGAACTTGTTTCTTCAAATTTTATGTTTGATTGTCATTTTTATTTTAGCTTGCATATTTGCTTGAGTTTACTCTTTTTCTTACTGTGAAATTTTTTAGATTTTTAGTGAAATTTTCAATTTTTACCTTCAGATTTTTATTTAGTTTTGTTCTTTTAAGCTTTTGAAGGGTTCTAAAGGTCAATATATTGAATGGTGGATTCACAAATCATACTCTGAGTATAGCCATCACTCAAGCAGCTTTTAAACTCTATGCAAAATGACCAAAAGCTGTAAAAAAGCACCAAAACAGTGTTATAATTATTCTTGTAGCACTGGAGCCAAAAAATTACAAAGGCGCGCTACAGGAAAATCGTTTTTTGCCAGAATGGTCATTTTTCAGTCCGATTTTTTGGGGATTTCGCTGCTAAAGTGTTAAATAAATCATTGGTCACATTTGATATATGTTTTGCCAAGTTTTTTTCATGTAAACAGGCGTCAATCTCATGTGAGGGAGATTCTGGCAACTGTTCTGGCAACTAGATGCAAATTTCTGGCAAATGATGAGAGTGAGCGAAATAAGGCAATACTTTCAGGGAAGACGTTCTAAATTAAATATTATGGAGCTAGATATGTTTCTGTGTGTGTTCCTAAGCACAGTTAATGCACTTTTATTTTTGCTCGTTTTACCACTCCTGGGAAAGCACTGTGCTGAAGTATTATCTATAAGCATAACAGGATTGGTGCTTCTATTCTTTGCACTCGGTTCTTTATCCACAGACTCTAATGCTGGCTCTATAGTGAATGGAATGATTCCAAGAGTAAAGCGTGAAAGCCTTTACACAGCTGTGGCCCTTCTCGGTGCAAATATTATGCCTCACAACTTTTACCTCCACTCTTTGATTATTTTAACTCGAGTCCGTATTCTACTTACAAGGAGCAGCAATGGCGGGCAGTTTGCATAGGAATTCATTGAAGTTTATGCTGGGATTTGTCACCGTATGGACATGGATATCACAGTTGGAAAGCAGTGGCCTGCCCTTGCCGGATTCGGTGCATGTTATTCAATCAGAAATTTTTTAGAAATCAGTGGAAAGCATTGCTCTTTTGCCACTATGGTCAAAGAAGGTGTGCTGAAAGATGTTGGTGAAGAATATGCAAAACACAATGCAACAGAGTGCAATGTGTTCAGAGGTTCAGAGACCTGTGTGGTTGCACCAGATTACTCTGATTACATAAAGTCCTCCGATTCTAAAAACAGGCCCGCTGACTGTGCTTTTAAAGCCTTCCTTACAAAAAGTTCTTTCTAAGGTCTATCATTAGTATTGCAACAATATGTTGGAGCAGAAGGACTTATGGATTGTGCTGTTTGTCAAGATAACTTTGAGAAGTTCTGGTGTGCTGTCAACACTCCTCCCTGTGGGAGCCAAGGCTGGAAAAGAAAAGGCTGTAGAAAAATTGTTCATTGCTGGTAATTTCTTTGATGTCTTACAAGTCACCAGAATTGCAAGATACATCTTACACAGCACTTCATCAGCTGATACTTGGAGAGAGAGAGAAATGCTTTTCAACAGGGTATTTGGCACATAATTCTGCTCTATTTTTCCTGTTTTGAATGATTTAAGTAAAATGCATACCACGAGCTGATGGAGAGGAATTTTTGGAAACAAAAATAGATTTTTGTTCATAAGATACCCATATACAAAAACCTCTCTCAGTTTTGCAACAGCTATCAAGGTTTGAAAGATCCAATTTAATCTTTGCAGCCTATTTTTCAGGATTTTTAATATTTTCCTGTTTTAGTGTTCATCTTGCGGGGCAGATTCTGATTGATTGGAGATGAATTTGTAAAAAAAAAGAGAGGTTTTTGTTCAACACAGACCCATTCACAAAAACCTCTCTCATGTTTTACACAAGTTTCAAGGTTTGAAAGATCCAATTTAATATTTGCAGCCTATTTTCCAGGGATTTTAAAGTTTTAATATTTTCCTGTTTTAGTGTTCATCTTACGGGGCAGTTTCTGATCATTTGGAGATGAATTTTTAAAAACCAAGAGAGGTTGTTGTCCATCACGGACCCATTTACAAAAACCTCTCTCATTGTTTACACAGGTGTCACCAATTGAGAGATATGGAAGCTTCTTTGACACCTATTTTCCAGAAATTCGCCATATTTGCCAGGAATCCGATTTGCTATTTTTAGTAAATTAGTTGAGTTAGTTAGTTAATGTAACTGCTGGGTAGTTTCAATTTCGACCTAATGAAGGGGAGATAGAACTACTTTTTGTAATTATAAAAGAGGGATAGAAAGACATTGTGAGGGTTCTGCTTTTGGGAGCATCAGGAGGTCTGCTAGCTGCTTGTACTATCAGATTTGTTCAGTGAATTGGTACTGTACTCTTATATATATTTACTGATGAAACTATGAATATATGACTCTTTCCCCTTTTATTTGGTCTGTGTTGGCTTTGTTGTGAGCTTGTTTAGCTTCCTAATTGACAATTTCAGTGCTGGTTAATGTGTATTTTCTGGTATTTCTTGTCCATTATGTGTGAATCTCAATACAGGCTTTTTATTGGATCTTTGTGATATATATGCATCTTTATCAGTTATATGTGTATGATTTAGTTGTGCTTATTTTCTGAATGTATTCCCTGCATGCTCTTGAAGTTTACAACCACAAACACATAAACAAAACCTTAAACCCTAGTTTAAATTGAGTTTTTTTCTTGAGATTGTGTTGGCTTGTTCCCCTAGCCTTAGGAACAATTTCTGGCACAAACAGAAACCAAAAGCGTAAAATATGCTTAATGAGTGGTTTTATTTTTTAATGAGCTTGAAACCAAAAGTAAACTATGCTCTAAAACCTGCTCCTACTGAACATGATATCCAGAGGTTGGTAGGTTTCCCCCATTACATAAAAGCTAGCGGCTTAGCTCCATTATGATGTCCATATACTAGAGCCATGCCCCCCATTTTACCTCTGATGGGAAGAAGCTAACTAGAAGAAGGGGAAGGAACCACAAGAACATGCGGCACATTCAAGGCAGTCTGATTACTAGGAGTAATGCGATGGTCAGGTGTAACAAAGGAAAATTGATCAATGGTCCCAATCCTCCCATCATGGGGAAAATGCATAACTCTAAAGAGTGTGGACACAACAGCCTTCATGGCATAAACATAATCACATCCAAGGAGTAGATTGAAATCTAAAGGACCTTGTACCACCATAACATCAATGCAGACAGTTTTCCCTCCTAATGTAATAGGTAAATAAGGAAGGGTCCCTAAAGGTGCAGTAGGCCTGCAATTAAAAGCCAATATCTGATCGGTGGTTGGCACAAGCTGAGGATAACCTAAATCTTTCCAAGCAGTTGAGGATAGAATGCTAACAGAAGCTGCTTCGTCAACAATAGTGTGAAGTATTAGCCTAGCAGTAACATTCACAACTATCTGGAAAGGAACACTCTAATGAATATGAGACTCTGTTAGGTTACTCTAGTCAAAGGAAATAACCTCACTACTTGGAGAGCGTTTTGTCGAAACAGACAAATTTTTTTCTTGTCAAGAACAATCAGAACGAAGCATAAAAACTTCAGCAGGTTTAGGTTCATTCTCTACTGGAAGAGAAGAACAAGACAAATATTTGGTCAAAGAGACTACTTCAGTCTTAACACTTTCTGATGAAAGAGTGGGATCGAGTGGAAATGACACTGACTTGATCACTTTAACTTCACTCTCCAAAGGAAGAGTGGGATCAACCACAGATAAATATGAATCGACCACTTGGTCAACCAGTGTGGGATCGAGGGATAACTTACTATCACTTATTGGAATCACCTGTTGATGATCAGTAATATTTTCCAACCAATGCGAAGCTTCATCCATGCTTGGACAAAGAAAATTACGATGCATAGCCTTGCAAATCAAACAAGGATACAATACTTTACCCTTACGACCTTTTGCCAATGGGTCACTGGTTGAGGGAGTATCATCAACATGATGATCAAAGGTTGATGACATAGACGGTTTGGACCTTTTAGACCACTCTTCTTGTACATGGGAGAGACCGGGACACTCCTTAAGAAGGTGGTCCCCCTTGCAAAGCTTACAAGGGAACTTGGGTTTTCCAGGTGTTCTCTTAGAACGAGCACCATCAAGAGGAGATGGTTGTTGCTTTTTCTCTTTCTTATCCTTCTTCTTTTTACTCTTCCCTTTCTTCTTCTTCTTATCCACATGACTACTAACTGTAGAGCTTTGGTCAAGCGAAGAAGAAAAAAGAGATGAAGCCACAATCAACGAAGAAGGAGAAGGATTGGGTCGAGGTCGATCCTCTCTCATAGGAGAGGTGACGTTTGAGACATTAGGTGTAATAGGAATTACCGGATTAAAAATCCAGATCGGTAATCCTATAGCGAATCTAGGAATATTTAGAGTGGCAATAAAGGGAGGACCAATACCTTCACTTGGAGGGAATATAAAAGGTACACCTTTGAAAGGGACCTCTTGATTGGTAGTCCCAGATGGGGATGCCATCTCTAAACTCTCTAGTAACCCCCTAACTACCACACACAAGCAAGTACTACTCAAACTAAAAGCAACAAGCAAACATGTGAAAGGAGTGGATAAGAGTTAGGAACCTCACAGGACAGGCCAAAAAGATAACTCCGATGGTTTGAGGATTCCTAAAAGGGTCTCCTAATATACGCAAGGTATGGGGAAGCTCAAATCGGTAGTAGTGCTATCTAATGCATAACCGTACACAAGGGGCCTTCCAATATACAATCGAGTACGTGAAGTACCTTTCTATATACCTCAAGGGTACATGAAAGGCTGTTCGATATACCGATGGTACGGGGCAGAGCTGCGTGAGTCCTAGGATGTAATGCATACAAATAACGACAACTCCTACGCTTAACGATGCCCAAACACGTCTCTAACTTATCACTCAAATTGCTAAAAGTTTTAACCTAGTACTACCGTTAATTTTATCTTGTGTGTTTAGGTGGAACCATGGAGTCAAAACTTGAAATTAAAGAAGATGCACACTGATCTATATGATAATGCAAGTTTCCTCTTCAATGAAATTCTACCTAAGAGAGGGAGAGAGATTTACTTTTCTTCCCAAAAATGCACACCCAAATGCAAATGCAATTCTATCTTTTCAAATGAAAAGTGAAATATCAATGCACCCCAAACAATCTTTAAAGCAAATAAAAAAGAGATCTAGAGAACATTTAACATAAATAAACCAGAAATGTTTCCTATCTTTTCATGCTTGAAAAAGACGCATAAAAACTTAAAAGAAAGATGATTTCACTAACGTTTCCAAGCAAATCTAACTCTAATGCACACAAAGCTGAAAACATATATTTCTTCTTAATGAAAGTAAGATCTAGAATTTCAAACAATCATGCACAAATAAGAAGAAAATCGTTCAACAAACTTGTGAATAAAGCAAAAGAGAGAGAAAACTAAAACTTCTCTTTGAAACAGACAAGGAAATGAAGAACCAATCTTTCCTACCAAGCACTGAAAAAATCAGCATGCAAAAGGAAACAAGAATCACCCAAGCAAAGGAAGACTCAAAACAACATGGATCACTCATGCATTCCAAGTCCAAAACAAACTGAAACCTACTCATGAAAATGAAATGTATATTTCCAATTCCAATGAATGATATCTACAGAAAAGAGAAAGATGTTTCAAGAAAAGAAAATAATGTAAAGTCTAATGCAAGAAACAAAAAATATCTTTGAATGCAAAAAGAATACAACAATCAAAGCGACTACAGAATACACACTTCATTTTAATAAAAAAGTAAGCTAAAAACACACAAAAAATCAAAATACAAAGTCTAGAACATGGCCTACCAAGCACCGCGCAGATGAAGCTGCTTACAGGCGGTTTTGAGGTAGAATCGCTTCTTGCTCACTAGATTCAGGCGGTGGCACCACAGGCTGCTAACTAGACTCAGGTGGTGGCACCACTCTTTTCCAACAGAACATGTGCGGTCCCCTATAAAAATCCAAAACACAAAGAGAACGAAAGATCTAGTTAGAAAAAGACTAGATCAGGGTAAATACTGTTGAATTGAGTATGGAAACAGAGCATAAAAGACCAAAATGACTCAGATCTGAACGGATCTGGAAATTTCAAACCCAAATAATGCAAGTCAGAAAGTAGATCTAACTGAAAAGAGTTGAAGAAAATAGAGCCTAGATTCGGACAAGAGTTGCATACCGAGGAAGATCAGAACAACCGATACACATGCTTCCCAGTGGAGTCACCAGATTTGTTAGCTGGAATATTTCATCTCCTATGGACAACAAGGTGTTCCACTGGTATGAATGGTTTAGATCTAGAACATATAGAGGATAGAGGTTGAAGACTCTCCCTAGACATTGTAGATATCTGAAATACAAGGCTTGGAAAGTTCACCTGTGTACCTACAAAAAGGCTCAACATGAAATGAATCAAAGCAACCAGAATATGATCTACTAATATATGCTAGTGACTAAGGAATCTAGCAACATATATATGTGAAATCACAACAACAACATCATATGTGGGACATAAATCAACTTGCATTAGAAATATGAATAAGTTTACAACCAAGCCTTAGTGTTGACATGCATCTCCATGAAACCAACTCTTCATCCCACAAAGCTTTGACTCTAGCTCTCTATGATCTTTCCAAATGATCTTGGGCCAAGGATCAATCCAACAGCATAACAATACCTTCAAATGTTCTCCCCTCAACCATGGCTATGAGCTCATATTTATAGGGCTTTAATGGATAGAGATGGTTGAAAAATTAGTGGGTGAGGTGGCCTCTAAGATCCTAGGATGAGGGATCTAGAGCTTAACCAACCCACAACAGTAGGGATAAGGTAGTACACGAGGCTTATCATCTATAAGCCTCGAGAAACTTCTCTTTTTCCCTTTTTACCTAGGGTACCTCGCTTCTCCTTCTATGATAGAGTGGTTCTGGTAATAACCGCCTATGGACCAAGGGCAATGGGCGATGGCACCGCTTGTGGACAACCGATGAAAGGCGGTGTGAGAAGGGGTACCGCTCCTGGATAAAGGGGCATGCACGGTGCTAGGAATATGTATGACATATTGATAAAAAACATTTAGTTTACACTCCAGAAGCTGGGATTCAGGGCAAGTAGGTATGTCAAATGTCTTATCACATGATGGTGACAGGATTTTGGTATAACAAAGAGGGCACTTAGGTTTCTTAAAAACCTACCACAAGGTATAGAAATTGTTGAAATATTGTAACTTCGAAGAATATTATATATGTATCTTTTTGTGGTCCCCGATGGTCCTACCGGGAGAACCACTTGTATTACATTGTACCCCGATGCTCCTAATCGGAATAACTAATAAGAGTCATGAGGTAGTCCCCTCTAATTGTAAAGGTGGGTCATTAGCACCCCAGTGTGGTTACTTGAGCCTACATGTGTAACTCAAGCCTACATGATTTAACTCGAGCCTACATGTCAAATGAGTTAACTTAAGTGAACGGATGAATATAAATAGAGGTGTAGTGCTACTCATTTGTGACACACACTCTCACTTGTGTAGCGCATTAGTGGAGAAGAGAAGTAGATGGAGAAGGAGGAGGATCAGGATTTGATCTCCTTGCTGGTTTTATATTTTATTTTTGGGGCATCTATATTGAGGAATATTTTGCTGGGTTTTTCCCTTTAGGGTTTTCCCAGGATAAATCTTTGTGTTCCTTTTGTATGGTTGTGCTTGTCTATCTTTCTGTGATCCTGTTTATATGCTTTTGTTATGAAATAAAATACTAATGTCTTAGCTAAGCATATGGAAATTTAACATGGTATCAGAGCTAACCTGAGAAGAAGACATTATGCAACTTCAAAATCTAGGGATTATTACTTTTTGGGTCTCTCTCCACAATCCATCAGCAAACGTATGATAGGATGACTCTCCATTGAAGGGCGCATCTTTCTGTCGAAGCGGAATTCGATTCTGAACATTTTTTAGTTTTCGATGTGGAAATTAGGGCTTTCTACAGAAGAGGAATTTTTGAGTGAGACCAGCATAGGATTGTTCTCCTCATAAAAAATGAAGTTTAGAGACCTGGATCAAGAAATTTGGTTGCGTGAAACTCTGGGAAAGTCAAACCCTAGTTTGACCCCGAGCTAGAAAAACCCTAAATACTAAAACTGCTACGTTTTGGTACATTCGCTATATTATGAGATTGGTGAAGGATAAGGAGCTGAAACTTGCAGGGACCGAATATAAAATCCTTATGAACACTGTATCCAAAATTCATCCTCATATTCTCTGTATTACAGGAGATATGTTCTCTCCAAGTTAGGGTTCCAGCCTCTTCCAGAATTCATCCCTAAAAAGGACACCTGGGGATAATTGAAATATCTTGGGCTACAGAGGTCCAAATGGAATTCATGAAGATGTTCCAGAAAGGGAACGGAATTTAATTTCGGTGGTACGAATATCAGAATCAGAAGATGAACCAGTGACACATGGAATTCCGTACAACTTCGCTGTTCTGAACAGTCCTGTAATAGGTCACCTTGGGAAAATGATCATAAATCCCAAATGGTCAAACTAATTATGATGAAACCTATGATTTTGGATCAGGTACATGTGAGGTTACCTGAGTACAGAATTTTAGACACATAGGAGAATAAATTTTGGAGATATCACAGAAATAGTAACAGGCATTTCTGCTGAAGAAATTGGAAAATTAGGGCTTCCTGTTCCGGGAGCTTCTCTCCACTGTTTTCAGAAATGGAGTACATTGGACAGCTCCATTTGAAGATATCTATCTATCTAGCCAATCATATCTAAAAGATTCTAATTTTTTGAAATTAGGGTTTCTGTGACAAACCCTAGATCAGCGAGCTTCGGAACCAAGATGGACACCTCAAATCGGTAAGATCTAATCCTTTGCTATTTTCATTTGAGGTTCTCATTTCAAAGTGATCTATCACATCAGCTTGATGATAAGCTTGGTGAAGTTGACAAATTCCAAGCCTAGTAGTAAATGATCTCGTTGAAGAAAATGGTTTGGACACCTACATGAGTATAGAGGTTCCAATTCCAGAGGGAGATGAGGCTAGAAGCCTTACACAAGAAGAACTTGGTCAAGGCCAAGAAGATTATTGCTGATTCAGTCATGAATCAACTTGTACCAAAAGTGTCTCCCCAAAGACACTGAAGATGTTTGATTCCTTGACCAAGCTATTTGAAGATAAGAACTTAAATCAGAAGATGGCTTTGAGAAAACAGTTGAAGAATGTGAAGATCCAGAATGCAGAAGTGGTAATAGCCACCTTGAATGGCCTCCCAGGATCATGGGATTCATTCATGCAAAGAACGTGTGCCAGAAGGAAGTAATTACTTTCAACAGACTTTGGGAAGAAGAAGAAGCTTGATGGAAGCAATTGAAGATCAAGCTCTCACCATTCAAAGAAGATCCCTCAAGCGATGAGGAATATGAAGAACTCAATTCTTAAAGAACCTCTTATCCATCTTATCATCTGGAGAAGAAATGATGATTTCATGAGTGAAGAAGATGATGAAGCAGAATGACCAAGAAGGAGTCTACCCACGAAACAAACAAAAGATAAGTATTCAATTGTCATTTAATGATATTGTTTTGTTATGCATTTGATTATATTTAGTTGATGTGTTATGCATGATAGATTGTTTGCATTAATGACTGTATACTACTAATATGCATGTGATGGGTAAGTAGCTCATGGTGCTATACAACTCTCCATTGCTACTTATCAAACCTCTTTGTTGACATATTGGATTAGTGCACAATCTCAATAATGTCATGGTGGAGATGGAAGGCATCTAGAAAGTTTATGAAAGGTCATGTATAACCTCCTACAAGAAAAGAAGGATGAGACTTGTTCCGAAGAACAAGTGATGACAATTCAAGATTCACTCCAATAAACATGAATCTGAAGCTCCCAGGGTCAGAGACACCATGACGGAAGAAAGAGCTTCGGAGAATGGTAGATCCACCTTAAAGGATGAAGACCACCATGGGTACAAGAGATAACTCAAGATGAAGAAAAGAATGCTATGAAAGAAGCTATGATCAAAGAATAACAATTGATCATGGGGAATGATGTATACGATATGATGGAACAAATGTACAAAGCAAGGTTTGTGATTCTCCCCAGAAAGAATAGACTATGACATAACATAGTCTATTGACCAGTATATATCAAGCACAGAACCACCTGTACAGAATGAAGAGGGAAGATGATACTCCACTTCAGGGGGAGTGACTACAAAAAATTATATCTGAGTTCGACATGGTACGACATGATGGATAG
>LPNX011010836.1:7972-30023 GCA_001517045.1 Pseudotsuga menziesii
TAAGCTAAACAACGGTCGCACCCAAGCCATGGTCATTCAGTTTGCTCATTTTAACGTGAATCCTTGATAATCTTTTCGATCTTTAGAACACATTTTCTAAATTTTCACTTTGTTGTTTCCTTCTCTAAGTTTGAAATTTTTTATTAATACTTAATGAATTCATCAAACCAACTTAGCTTAGATTTTCTTAAAACACAAAACTCCAATACTCTAGCAAGAGATATAATGTGACCTCTTCCTTCTCCTCAAAGGTCCACCTAAGTGCCTTATTTATGATGCAGCATGGCTTTGTCTTTACTTTGGACCAACCTTAGTTTGCATGGAATGGTTGAATTTTAACCAAACAACCATGGTTCCATTGAATCAGCAATCAATAATATGGACTAGATCCCACACCCACGTCCCTTCACATAAAGTGTCCAATTTTGTTCTTTTAAACCATAAGTTATTTGAGTTGTATAGTTTTGTAGCAAAATTCTTTCTACTCATATTTAGTAGCATTATAGAATCTTATAGACTATAAGTGGATTTAGAATTTGGCATTAAAAATCTAATACCACTATTCCACTATGAAGATATTGAAAACCACGGTAGAACTCATTTCATGTCTAAGATTGTTATAGATTTCTTACGAGATTTGTGACTCAATAGAGAAAGCTTTTACTATATAATTAATAATAATAATATCTAGTTACAAGTGTTTTTCTTGCTTCCATTTTAACCAAAAAATAATTAAATGACTTGAGCAAATTAAGAATAAAAATATATTAACCTTAATAGTTAAAAACCGGTGTTTCCTCTTTAAAAAATGCCTTAAATTCGAATCCAAAAAAATAGAATAAAACTAAAAATATAACTTCTTAAGGGTTAATAACTCAATAACTCTGTAAATGTAATTTCTTAATTCAAATTATTAAGGGATAATGACTTTAAAGAAAAACGTAATTTTTGAAGTCAAGGTGAGGAGTGATGGGTTAAGGAAGTAATTTTTGCCTCTTCTAGAGGCAAATAATCTTCGTAAAGTTGTGTGACAATTTCATTTTAATAAAAATAGAGTTATCTTAGGTACCGTTCCATCCAGCTGAATGGTTAAGAATATGTGTTATCTCTTTAAGGCAAATAATCTTTGTAAAGTTAAGGGACAATAAGGTTGCTCATTAACCCTCATTAACCCATTCTGACTAGACTGTGTCACAAGTGTATACTACTTGGGGATTGGACGATCGTTAGTTAAAAAAAATTAAAAAAAACAAAACAAATGTGAAGTCCGCTTTTAACATGTTTTTGGAATAGTTATGCGGACAGATATTTATTATCATTTCGTTATTGAATTGAACCAAGACCTCAATTTATTATCCATTTGTCATTGAATTGAGCTACCTACATCTCTTCACCATCGTTTATTCTCTCTGAAAATGGAAACGAAGAGTTACAGGGAAACAAATATGGTGGTGTCGGATAAAGCCGAACGCTCTGTTCTCGCTGATCGTTGGAATGAATTGCCAGACCATTTGATAACAGAGATATTGAGTTTCCTGCCAATGGAAGACGTGCATAGATATCGCTGAATATGTAAGGAATGGAACGCTCTTCTTTCCTCCAACAATTTCATAAATCATATATGGGCACATGCGCCTATCAACCAGCAGCCATGGCTGGTGCTCAGCAATGATAACCCCAGTACGCCTTGCATGGCATTCTGCTTCTACACACGGAAATGGCATACCTGCTTCTCCTTTTCTTTCCTGGAGAAGCAAGCTGGAACTGCTCAACTCATTTGGAGAGGATCCGTTCCAGGCGTCGTGTTGGCAGACTTGTATTTCTCCGGTGACGGTGACGGATCCAATCATACAGGTATTGTAGCTAGGGTTTGCAATCCTTATACACAAACGTTCTTCCAACTTTCCCCCGTGTCAAAGATAACGACCGTTACTCACAAATGTATTATTATGTCCAATAGCAATGACAAGTCAGTACTTAGTGAAACCCACAAAGTGGTGGCGTTAGGGTGGTGCCGGTGGGAGGACAGTATGAAGTTGGTTTTGGAAATGCACGATCGATCTGAAGGGAGGTGGAAGATGGTGGGATTCGTTGAGCAGATTTCAACATGGGATGTTTTATGGCGGGGGATGGTCTCTTGCGACTGTTCGTTTTACTGTGTGGGGTTACACCATCTTGAGTTGCGGATGGCCATTGTGGGCTTTACATGCAATAATATCCATGCAGCAGGAACTGGAACTGATTCAGTTGCAGGAATGCCCATGCAGCCTATTCCAGTGCGTATTGCACCCTTCCCGGAAGAACTGTGTAATCAACGGTATTGGCCTAAGCTGCTCACTTGCGGCTCGCGTTTACTAATTGTCGCAAACAGATTTGCTAACTTCCAAGTTGAACAGCGGGAGAGTTATCGGAGATTAAAGGAAGTGATAGCTATATGGGAGTTTCAGAATGATCATTGCCCCTTGAACTCAAACGGCTCAAACTCTTGGTCGTGGAAGTGGAAGGAAATTGTAAGAATGCCCCCAACTGTGTTCGATGAATTTAAGAGGATTTCAGCTCCCTCATCTGCAGAAGGGTTTGAGTCTGCAGAATGGTTTGAGTGCAGAGGAGTAGGGGATCACGTGTGCTTCTTACCAATAGATATCTCCTCTGGACAAGCAATAAAGGTGTTGGTTTACAATTAAAAGACAGGCTTATGGACATGGCTTCCTAGTTGTTATCTGCAAACTCATCCGGATTCGACTCTCCTGAGCATGGCGTTTCAACCCATGCCCTATGGAAAGGTCCATTAAATCAGCTTAGGCCACCTTTCCTATCTATCATTTCAATTCAACTTCTTATTTACTTGTGATGTCTTTCAAATTCTACTGAATTTATGGTTTTTTTAAAGCCCATTTTTCATCTGTGTGAGCTTATGCACCCGAGTACACAGTAATCCTTAAACATGTTTGTATTGAATGATCATTGATTTATTTCGTTATTGGAATACCAAGCAAATGTGACACTGGTGGTTAATTTGTGAGAAGGATTTGTTTAATTTTTTTAAATTAAAGTGTTGCTTTTTGATGTCATGTTTTTATTCTGTTTTTCATACAAAGTCATCAATTTTATATTTAAAAGAAATACCAATCGTTTTAATACATGACAATGTGAGGGATATAAAATGATAAAATGATAATATGCTTTAATATGATAAAATTTATGAAAAAATGTGAACTGATTTGTAAAGTTTGTAATCTAAAAAAGTGGCAAGAATTCAACTTAGCTAAGCAATAATGCTCCTCCCAACTATTCCCAATTAACAACTAAGGTATTTGAACATAGAAACAAAAACAATATTCAAGTGAATTAAAAAAAATGAACTTTTTTGTAAATGTTTGAAATCGGCATCTTAGTGGTAGCCGACAAATGGCTTCAATAATCTCCTTCTCCTCTATCTCTTTGTTAAGGGCATCATTATCTTCCCTGCTAAGTAGAGCCATAATATGTTCTAGTTTTGAGAGTTTTGTTCTATTTAGCCTTCTTTTCTATATAATCATTCAAAGAGTTTTGTTCTATTTACTCTTCTTTTGTATATAATCATTCAAAGCTCTCCTTAGATGCTGTTTTTTTATGTTGCTATTATCTTTTATGACATTTCCATCCCCTTGTGATTAATAGCAAGTTTTTATTTTTGCTCCAGCCTTTGGTTTGTGTATGAAATGAGCATTTTTATCACCTCTTTAAAGCAATAAAAGATTTAGATCTAATCCACCACATCTCTTCCTCCGAGTCAAGCCTATTGTGCTAAGGTAAAGATGTTCACTTGACACATGGATTTGAGTAAATATGGATGTATATGTGACATATACTATGGAATTACTAGAATCGCATAAAATGTATAGTTATTGATCTACCAGAACAACAAGTTCCGGTAATAGGTAGTATGATCACAACTAACGGGATGTGGTCTACACAGGTCCACTTCGAATCTTGTGGTAAGGTTGAGCTAATGTTGGGACCATTTGAACTCGATCATGAATGAATGAGTTGACACATTAAGTGCATTGGGAAATAACATTTGGGTCCACTCCCTTGTAATATAAAGGTGCAATGGTCATTTATAATAGGAAACAATTTGTAGAGTGGAGAGGTGAAAAAAAGGTGTGAGATATAGATCGCAATGAAGGAGTGAAGTAGGAAATAAGCTCCGAGGAACGGAATTTAGATCGAAGATGAAATCGGCAAAAGATACATTTTTGGCTTGATATAATGATCAATTATGGATATTTTATTGGAATTGTGTGAACATCTCTTCTGAGTCAAATTGTAGATGGTAGAGATGAGTAGGCTCCCCTACTCACTGAAGATCATGGATGTCTGACATCACACTACTTGGAAATAAATATTTACAAGTATAATGTTGGTTCTTTGATTCATATGGTGTGTTTGAGCACATAAATACAACCTCGGGTATTGGTTGAAGTGTGACTGTGAAGACGACAAGAATATGACCATTACTCTGAGATAAGCCTTCATGTTGTGTATCTAGGGATCATCAATAGGGTTGCTAGAATCATACTCTTTCGATGTTGAAGTATTGAGATGCACTTTGACACGTTGAGCACTAAAATCCCAAATCCTTGAGATAGCAAGACTCTTGAGATCATTGAAGACCACATGCATGTGTTTGAAGAATGACTAAATTTTGGTAGAAATTGCAAGGTAGAGTATGTGATGAGGCTTCAGCCTATATACGATTTGGTCACGAGAAACATAGGGTTCAATGACTATAAGAATATGTGTTTAATCATTTATGTAAGGGAGATGTTTGCAATATGCAAATGTAAATCAACAAAATTTGTGTTTGAGATCTGGCATCTACAAGGAATGTGCTAGAAAGGATTGGAGAGATGTATATGATGTAAAAGGAATTGAAACCATTCACACATGCTAGCTCAATATGCATAATGAACTATGATATATATATATCCACATCATGTTCTGGATATTAAATTATATAAGAGAAGACAAATATAAATCGTAGCAATACAAAAGCATTGGTAGGGGTTCATATTAGAAATGACCAAAGGAAATACAATCATCAATGTTCAATCACATATCATGGGAAGATAAGAATAGCAGTGGGAAATCATTTCTCGTGGGTATATAAGAATAGCAATGGGAAACCATTTCTAGTGGGAAGAGAATTAGCAGTGGGTAGCCATTTGTAACATCCCTCTCACAAGAACCCTAGATATTTTGTAAATTCTAATATTGTTGTATTCATCTTCTGGTGAGGAGCTCAAGGCCAAGGCCCCACCAGAAGCGAGACCTGGATATATATATATATTAATTGCCTAAGTAGTAAACTTAGGAGACTGATGGACTGGATGCATCCTTAATTGGAAGGAACAAAATACTACCCTTCACAAATAATATTCTCGTAATAACAAAATGGACAGCCATACTCACTATTGACTAGCATAACCAAGCGAGTTATAGAAAACTCAATACTTACAGACTAGTGGTCATGGGTATTTGAGAAGACTAAAACAATTACCTAAGCGAAGTGCTTTATTAAATTTAATTACTATGAAGAATGCAAAAAGCCTATTTTGGTTTATGGTGATTATGGATAAAGGGAGGAATATCTCTTCCCTTCATGGGAAAGAACGAATAAAGCAATTAATTATTTCCTTTCCTTCAAGGGAAAGAGCGAGTAAAAGAGGGAAATTATTTCTTTCCTTTGTAAGGAAAGGCAAATAAAGGAAAGTAACGATTCCTCCCCTTCATGGTAGGAGCGAATAAAGGAAAAGCACTCTTGATCTTTCCTTCGTGGAGAAGAGTGTTCTGAGGAAATATATTATGTCGCTTCCTCGTAGGGGGAATCTATTTTAGGGTTATTTAACTGGGTTATAATCCTCGGAAGAGGGGGAGTGGAATGTAGAGAGTTCTGCTACTTTTCGAAGGGAAGTCGATCTCTATAGGGGGCAATTAGCAAAGGAGGTGCAAGTGGAAATGCACATATGGGAGAGTTGAATGAGGTTGTCTCGCTCTTTCGCAAGATGGGTCAGGATGCATTTCTCTTCTCACCCATAAGAGGTATGGTTCCTAAAATCCATGGTTTTTTTTTTCTAATATACGTAATCTTGTATGTGTTTTGAATGGCTTGCCTATACCGGGTGCTTTGAGTTAGGGAGCCCAAGATATTTACTTGCTAGGAACAAACTTGGATCTAAACCTCCTTTTTAATTTTTATCCACAGCCTGCATGTGTATTTTTTTTGCCGCCATGAGCGGAACCACATCGTTTTGCCCAAGCCGGCGTGTACATAGCCTTGGTGGTGGAGCATTGGGCCTAAATCCCATCAGCCTTAGTCAAAAACCTGTGGGTGTTTTATTTTGGTGTTCTAAAATCCAAAACGCGCAGGGAATGTTTCTCTGCTTATAGTGGTGGGCACTGTCCCTTCTGTTTAATCGACAATCCTGTAGCGCCGCAAGTTTTACATGCACATTTCGGGCCAGTTCTTAGTTTATCTGTTTATTTCTAGGGTTTTAAACTGCATGTATTCCCGCATTATAGATCTAAAAGAATATGGATCTAACCTGCTACATTTTTCAATGCTTTAGATCTGGACTATGTCGCCCCAGCTATAAGTCCACGGTATGCGTTATGGAACTACACTCTACCAACAACCCCTTTAAACAAATGGATATTTTTGTTTGAATACTTATATGGATTTAGCTCTCACCATATGTTTAGTGTTATCCTTCAATTCTCTTTATTAAAGGGGTAAGAGATTTATGCAAGAGGCTATCTTTGGTATTTCAAACACCGCAAGTGTAAGCCTTTTCCTTCTTGCGATTTGATTATTGTCGGCTTTATGAGGGGTAGATCAGGGCCCCTGTAATAAACCATCCACTTGGGGGGGGTTTAATATTTAAGAACTTATCTTTTGAGGTATAAATGTTGACTCGGTAAACGTTTCCTGTAACGTTTTCTTGTTTTTGCATGTTGTTTTTTCTGGAATGCCTTTGATGAATGTAGATTGCAATGAAGGAGCGAAGTAGGAAATAAGCTCTGGGGAACGGAATTCAGATCGAAGATGAAATTGGCAAAAGATACATTTTTGGCTTGATATAATGAGCAATTATGGAATTTTTATTGTAATTGTGTGAACATCTCTTGTGATTCAAATTGTAGATGGTAGAGATCAGTAGGCTCTCCTACTCGCTGAAGATCATGGATGTCTGAGATCACACTATTCGGAAATAAATTTTTACAAGTATAATGTTGGTTCTTTGAATCATATGGTGTGTTTGAGCACATAAATACAGGCTCATGCGTTGGTTGAAGTGTGAATGTGAAGATGACAAGAATATGACCATTACTCTGAGATAAGCCTTCGTGTTGTGTATCTAGGCATCATCAATAGGGTTGCTAGAATCATACTCCTTCGATTTTGAAATATTGAGATGCAATTTGACACGTTGAACAATAAAATCCCAAATACTTGAGATAGCAAGACTCTTGAGATCACTGAAGACCACATGCATGTGTTTGAAGAATGGCTAAATTTTGGTAGAAATTGCAAGGTAGAGTATGTGATGAGGCTTCAGCCTATATACGATTTGGTCACAATAAACATAGGGTTCAATGACTATAAGAATATGTGTTTAATAATTTATGTAAGGGAGATGTTTGCAATATGCAAATGTAAATCAACAAAATTTGTGTTTGAGATGTGGCATCTACAAGGAATGTGCTAGAGAGGATTGGAGAGATGGATATGATGTAAAATGAATTGAAACCATTTACACATGCTAGCTCAATATGCATAATGAACTGTGATATATAGATCCACATCATGTTCCGGATATTAAATTATATAAGAGAAGACAAATATAAATCGTAGCAATACAAAAGCATTGGTAGGGGTTCATATTAGAAATGACCAAGGGACATACAATCATCAATGTTCAATCACATATCATGGGAAGATAAGAATAGCAGTGGGAAATCATTTTTCATGGGTATATAAGAATAGCAATGGGAAACCAATTCTAATGGGAAGAGAATTAGTAGTGGGTAGCCATTGCTCGTAGGAAGAGAATTAGCAGTGGTAAACCATTGCTCCTGGGAAGAGAAGAATAACAGTGAAGAAAATTAGCAGTGGGAAACCGTTGCTTGTGGGAGGAGAATTAGAAGTGGGAAACCATTGCTCGTGGGCATAGAATTAGCAGTGGGAAACCATTTCTCGTGGTCATAGAATCAACATTGGGAAACCATTGTTTGGGGGAAGAAGATAATCGGCATTTATCACTGACCAAGGGTAGAAGATAACCACGTGGTTTAGTGAATGTGTTTGAATAAGTTATGATTGAAAGAAAAATAGGAAAAAGCATAGGACATTTATTCAGCCACCCCCCCTTTCCGCCCCATCTTAGTGTCCCTAGTGTGTTCAACAAATTTTGTAGGGCGTTCAAGCAATTCACCCATCAAAAAATTGTCAAGACCACATGAGCATGCAACATAGGATCATAGCCCATGTCTTGATAAAGTAACATATGTATGAAATACTCCAATATATTCTAGGGTATTCACACTGGGAGATATCCAACCATAAAATCAGATTAACAATCATGATAGAAATATGGGAATAAGGCCACATATGCTAGGCTCACCACCTAAACCGTCCACCAAGTAACAACCATACATGTCTATGTACTATAACATGACAATGGATAAGGAATAATAACATTCAGATATGGTGAATAATATATCAAGCAGAACACCAAGCATTACCGTCATATACGTGTAGCATCTGATCCATCATCCACCAATATGAAATCATGAAGAGAGAACCTCGTCTTGACAACATATCACCAAGGAGAAATAGGTATCCTCCAATCCAATGTAAGTTGCATCCTTCGGAAGTAACCAACTTGTAAATATCTAAATTGTGTGATAAGAATCATACATGCAATCCTGATGCAATATGAAGGGTAACAACTAGCTCCAACATGGGGAGATGTGCTCTTTTATAAGAGTGCATGAGAAGCTCAAAATCTCTCAATTTACATGCAAGGATATATCATAGGAGAAGAGACAACTTGTGTTAGGGTAGGTCAAGAATCTCACTCCAAAAAACACATTATAAGGGATTGGATGGTGGATCAACAATCTCTATTACAATCTCAAACATTGTTGTTGTTTGCGCCAAGCTAAACAACGGTCGCACCCAAGCCATGGTCATTTAGTTTGCTCATTTTGACGTGAATCCTTGATAATCCTTTCCATCTTTAGAACACATTTTCTAAATTTTCACTTTGTTGTTTCCTTCTCTAAGTTTGAAATTTTTTATTAATACTTAATGAATTCATCAAACCAACTTAGCTTAGATTTTCTTAAAACACAAAACTCCAATTCTCTAGCAAGAGATATAATGTGACCTCTTCCTTCTCCTCAAAGGTCCACCTAAGTGCCTTATTTATGATGCAGAAAGCTTTGTCTTTACTTTGGACCAACCTTAGTTTGCATGGAATGGTTGAATTTTAACCAAACAACCATGGTTCCATTGAATCAGCAATCAATAATATGGACTAGATCCCACACCCATGTCCCTTCACATAAAGTGTCCAATTTTGTTCTTTTAAACCATAAGTTATTTGAGTTATATAGTTTTGTAGCAAAATTCTTTCTACTCACATTTCGTAGCATTATAGAATATTATAGACTATAAGTGGATTTAGATTTTGGCACTAAAAATCCAATACCACTATTCCACTATGCAGATATTGAACCACGGTAGAACTCATTTCATGTCTAAGATTGTTATAGATTTCTTACGAGATTTGTGACTCAATAGAGAAATATTTTACTATATAATTAATAATAATAATATCTAGTTACAAGTGTTTTTCTTGCTTCCATTTTAACCAAAAAATAATTAAATGACTTAAGCAAATTAAGAATAAAAATATATTAACCTTAATAGTTAAAAACCATTGTTTCCTCTTTAAAAAATGCCTTAAATTCAAATCCAAAAAAATAGAATAAAACTAAAAATATAACTTCTTAAGGGTTAATAACTCAACAACTCTATAAATGTAATTTCGTAATTCAAGTTATTAAGGGATAATGACTTAAAAGAAAAATGTAATTTTTGAAGTCAAGGTGAGGAGTGATGGGTTAAGGAAGTAATTTTTGCCTCTTCCATGGGCAAATAATCTTTGTAAAGTTGTGTGACAATTTCATTTTAATAAAATTAGAGTTATCTTAGGTACCGTTCCATCCAGCCGAATGGTTAAGAGTATGTGTTATCTCTTTAAGGCAAATAATCTTTGTAAAGTTAAGTGACAATGAGGATACTCATTAACCCATTATGAATGGTCAAGAATATGTGTTATCTCTTTGAGGCAAATAATCTTTGTAAAGTTAAGAGACAATAAGGTTACTCATTAACCCTCATTAACCCATTCTGACTAGACTCTGTCACAAGTGTATACTACTTGGAGATTGGACGATCGTTAGTTAAAAAAAATTTAAACAAACAAAACAAATGTGAGCTTTTAACATGTTTTTGGAATAGTTATGCGGACAGATATTTATTATCATTTCGTTATTGAATTGAGCCAAGACTTCAATTTATTATCCATTTGTCATTGAATTGAGCTACCTACATCTCTTCACCATCGTTTATTCTCTGAAAATGGAAACGAAGAGCTACAGGGAAACAAAAATGGAGGTGTCGGATAAGGCCGAACGCTCTGGTCTCGATGATCGTTGGAATGACTTGCCAGACCATTTGATAACAGAGATATTGAGTTTCCTGCCAATGGAAGACTTGCATAGATATCGCTGTATATGTAAGGAATGGAACGCTCTTCTTTCCTCCAACAATTTCATATATCATATATGGGCACATGCGCCTATCAATCAGCAGCCATGGCTGGTGCTCAGCGATGATAACCCCACTACGCCTTGCATGGCATTCTGCTTCTACACACGAAAATGGCATACCTGCTTCTCCTTTTCTTTCCTCGAGAAGCAAGCTGGAACTGCTCAACTCATTTGGAGAGGATCCGTTCCAGGCGTCGTGTTGGCAGACTTGTATTTCTCCGGTGACGGTGACGGATGCAATGATACAGGTATTGTAGCTAGGGTTTGCAATCCTTATACACAAACGTTCTTCCAACTTTCCCCCATGTCAAAGATAACGACCGTTACTCACAAATGTATTATTATGTCCAATAGCAATGACAAGTCAGTACTTAGTGAAACCCACAAAGTGGTGGCGTTAGCGTGGTGCCGGTGGGAGGACAGTATGAAGTTGGTTTTGGAAATGCACGATCGATCTGAAGGGAGGTGGAAGATGGTGGGATTCGTTGAGCAGATTTCAACACGGGATGTTTTATGGCGGGGGATGGTCTCTTGCGACTGTTCGTTTCACTGTGTGGGGTCACACCATCGTGAGTTGCGGATGGCCATTGTGGGCTTTACCTGCAATAATATCCATGCAGCAGGAACTGGAACTGATTCAGTTGCAGGAACGCCCATGCAGCCTATTCCAGTGCGTATTGTACCCTTCCCGGAAGAACTGTTTAATCAACGGTGTTGGCCTAAGCTGGTCACTTGCGGCTCGCGTTTACTAATTGTCGCAAACAGATTTGCGAACTTCCAAGTTGAACAGCAGGAGAGTTATCGGACATTTAAGGAAGTGATAGCTATATGAGAGTTTCAGAATGATCATTGCCCCTTGAACTCAAACAGCTCAAACTGTTGGTCGTGGAAATGGAAGGAAATTGTAAGAATGCCCTCAACTGTGTTCGATGAATTTAAGAGGATTTGAGTCTGCAGAACGGTTTGAGTCTGCAGAATGGTTTGAGTGCAGAGGAGTAGGGGATCACGTGTGCTTCTTACCAATAGATATCTCCTCTGGACAAGCAATAAAGGTGTTGGTTTACAATTAAAAGACAGGCTTATGGACATGGCTTCCTAGTTGTTATCTGCAAACTCATCCGGATTCGACTCTCCTGAGCATGGCGTTTCAACCCATGCCCTATGGAAAGGTCCATTAAATCAGCCTCGTAGGCCACCTTTCCTATCTATCATTTCAATTCAACTTCTTATTTACTTGTGATGTCTTTCAAATTCTACTGAATTTATGGTTTTTTTAAAGCCAATTTTTCATCGGTGTGAGCTTATGCACCCGAGTACACAGTAATCCTTAAACATGCTTGTATTGAATGATCATTGATTTATTTCGTTATTGGAATACCAAGCAAATGTGACACTGGTTAATTTGTGAGGAGGATTTGTTTAATTCTTTTAAATTAAAGTGTTGCTTTTTGATGTCATGTTTTTATTCTGTTTTTCATACAAAGTCATCAATTTTATATTTAAAAGAAATACCAATCGTTTTAATACATGACAATGTGAGTGATATCAAATGATAAAATGATAATATGTTCTAATATGATAAAATTTAAAAAAATGTTAACTGATTTGTAAAGTTTGTAATCTAAAAAAGTGGCAAGAATTCAACCTAGCTAAGCAATAATGCTCCTCCCAACTATTCCCAATTAACAACTAAGTTATTTGAACATAGAAACAAAAACAATATTTAAGCGAATTGAAAAAAATGAACTTTTTTGTAACTGTTTGAAATCGGCATCTTAGTGGTAGCCGACAAATGGCTTCAATAATCCCCTTCTCCTCTATCTCTTTGTTAAGGGCCTCATTATCTTCCCTGCTAAGTAGAGCCATAATATGTTCTAGTATAGAGAGTTTTGTTCTATTTAGCCTTCTTTTGTATATAATCCTTCAAAGAGTTTTGTTCTATTTACTCTTCTTTTGTATATAATCATTCAAAGCTCTCCTTAGATGCTTTTTTTTTATATTGCTATTATCTTTTATGACATTTCCATCCCCTTGTGATTAATAGCAAGCTTTTATTTTTGCTCCAGCATTTGGTTTGTGTATGAAATGAGCGTTTTTATCACCTCCTTAAAGCAATAAAAGATTTAGATCTAATCCACCACATCTCTTCCTCCAAATGATTTACCCTATGCAATGTGTAGCAAAGCTCCCACTCTTCGTCCTCCATATTTTGCTATAGATCATCCAACTACCTTTAAATCCCTGTAAGCTATGTGTGTATGAAAGCTTCTCCCATTCCTTTAAATCCTTTACCCATATATAGTTGGGAAACCCATGATATTTTTTCTTCCATTCTTGTTTCATTAATTCTAGGTCTGAGGAGTCTAGAAACCATATCGGACTAAACATGAATGGAAGAGGGCCAAACTTTTGGAACCTGCTAGATCAAAAGGATTATTGGCTTATGACTTGAGACCCTTGATGAAATAATCTTAACATTAATTCCAAATTTGTTGTCATCATGTTGTGCTCTTAAAAAAAAACCAATCCATCCTAGAAATAATTTATCTTCTATAAAATATTTTAAGGCTTTCTCTGAAAGGATCCTTAGCGATGCTTCCTCCCCTCTTTTCTTTGATTTCCAAGACAAAATTAAGATATTTACCAAAATGCAATTGTCTGGAAGTCAAGGTGTTTCATATTTTGAAGGGAGTGCCAACATTCCAATTTTTATCTATATTTAATTGGAATACAAGCATTTATTGTGTTGATCTTTATTCCTAATGGAAAATATAGAAGGATAGTCACTATCTAGTGTTGGGTTTGTGCCCTTTGCACAATGAATAAATATGGAGTTATTCCAAAAGGTTTAGATTCACCACAAATCCCCTTAATATGATTTTTTAGTACCATCACTTATTCTCCATTACCCTTTTCCTAGTTTTAGCATCTATTTTTCTTCTACTTTTGTTTCCTAAAGGAGGATAAGAACAAGCTTTTCTAATTTGATTAAGTCCCTTAACTATTCCTCTTTATACCTACTACCAAAACCTCCATTATTCTAGGAGATACCGTTCATTGTTTATATAGGGAGGGGTTTGTTGCTTTCTCCACATTGGCTACATGGAAATACCTACATCGTGGTGTTTTTCATATTTGTGGCCTTTCCTCTAGAAACTAAGGATTTATCAAGTGCTTTTTGAAGAAAAAAAATTCTCAGCTATTAGCTATATCTTCCTTGACTTCATTCATTTGGTTTCCTCCAGACGTTTTTAGGTATCTTTCTTCTTCAACGTCGTCTTCCCACTCCCTTCCCAAATGATGTTGTGCTTGTTTCCAAGTATTCACCCCTTTAAAAGGAGAAATATTGTTTGGAGAATGAAATATTTCCACATGGGATTCACCTTGTTAACCAATATCTTATCACCTTCGTTCGTAAAGGGGTTTCTAAATTGTGAAAATAATGTCAATATATTGTAGGTATTGTGGGGGAGAGGTGTAGGGTATGGGGTTTTTTAGGTATTGGGGAATATATTTTAAAAAGTTTCTTTAATTAAAGATATTGAGGGGGTCGAGCGGTGAAGGGGTCTCTCAACAAAAGGAATTTTGTAGCAATTTATTAATATCTACTGAAATTAGGGGTATTATTTAATGTCCCATGAACAAAGGTGCTATGCAATAGTTTCATTGAGTGAATACCTCGTGAATATTTCATCTTGTAAATAAATAAATAAAAGAGTCATCTTTAGTAGCTACGAGGTCTAGTAGGGAAGAGGTAAGGGTAAAAAGAACAAAATCCAAGAAGGAAGTGATTCTAGGAGGGAAATCCAAACCAACTATTTCTACAAAGGGTACAACTATTTTTACAACGGTCATTGGTTCTTATTGGGATATAATATTAAATTGATTTGAAGATGGGAGGGAATTTAAAGGATGAACAAAGCTTTTAACCGGTCTTAATGGATTTTTCATCACAACAAAATGAGGATTACAATATTGTCCCAACTACAGTGATGTTTCTTCTTACTGTTTTGTATGAAATTCCCATAACCATGGAAGGTCTTACATTTAAATGGTAGCTGCTCATAGTTTGCCTTTAGATAGTGCTTCTAGTTATTTGGCATGAGAAGAATCACTTATACAATCCCCTTTGATATTATTGTCCAACACTTTAAAAATTACACACATGGTATTTATACATAAGAAATCCATTGGACGTTAGCAAATCGTATCTCCAAATGGAGAATTCAAATTTTACAAATTTAGACAAAAATCCCCCTAATCTAGAAACTCATCATTTTGGGCAAATTTGCTTTATTCCCCCATCGGTATCTATTGGATCAAAGAATACCGGGATAAAATGTGATCATATTTCTCAATTTGGTGTTTTTTGAAAAAAACCCATGTCTCCAAAATGAAATGAAGGGAGCTATTGGAAGTTGGAATTTATGTAACAATGCTTATACAAATAAAACGAAGGGAGAAACTAGAATTTGGAGTTCCTATAGTCGGGAACAATAACCTTGACACCAGGATCAAAGAATCCAATCTCATGCTTTCAGTCATGAGATTGAATTCCCTCCGAGCCAAGCCTGTTGTGCTAAGGTAAATATGATCACTTGACACATGGATTTGAGTAAATATGGATGTATATGTGACATATACTATGGAATTACTAGAATCGCATAAAATGTATAGTTACTGATCTACCAGAACAACAAGTTCCGGTAATAGGTAGTATGATCACAACTAGCGGGATGCGGTCTACATAGGTCCACTTCGAATCTTGTGGTAAGGTTAAGCTAATGTTGGGACCATTTGAACTCCATCATGAATGAATGAGCTGACACATTAAGTGCATTGGGAAATCACATTTGGGTCCACTCCCTTGTAATCTAAAGGTGCAATGGTCATGTATAATAGGAAACAATTTGTAGAGTGGAGAGGTGAAAAAAAGGTGTGAGATATAGATCGCAATGAAGGACCGAAGTAGGAAATAAGCTCTGAGGAACGGAATTTAGATCAAAGATGAAATCGGAAAAAGATACATTTTTGGCTTGATATAATGAGCAATTATGGATTTTTTATTGGAATTGTGTGAACATATCTTCTGAGTCAAATTGTAGATGGTAGAGATGAGTAGGCTCCCCTACTCACTGAAGATCACGGATGTCTGAGATCACACTACTTGGAAAAAAAAATTTACAAGTATAATGTTGGTTCTTTGATTCATATGGTGTGTTTGAGCACATAAATACAGGCTCAGGAATTGGTTGAAGTGTGAATGTGAAGACGACAAGAATATGACCATTACTCTGAGATAAGCCTTCATGTTCTGTATCTAGGGATCATCAATAGGGTTGTTAGAATCATACTCCTTCGATGTTGAAGTATTGAGATGCACTTTGACACGTTGAGTACTAAAATCCCAAATCCTTGAGATAGCAAGACTCTTGAGATCATTGAAGACCAGATGCATGTGTTTGAAGAATGGCAAAATTTTGGTAGAAATTGCAAGGTAGAGTATGTGATGAGGGTTCAGACTATATACGATTTGGTCATGAGAAACATAGGGTTCAATGACTATAAGAATATGTGTTTAATCATTTATGTAAGGGAGATGTTTGCAATATGCAAATGTAAATGAACAAAATTTGTGTTTGAGATGTGGCATCTACAAGGAATGTGGTAGAAAGGATTGGAGAGATGTATATGATGTGAAAGGAGTTGAAACCATTGACACATGCTAGCTCAATATGCATAATGAACTATGATATATATATATCCACATCATGTTCTAGATATTAAATTATATAAGAGAAGACAAATATAAATCGTAGCAATACAAAAGCATTGGTAGGGCTTCATATTAGAAATGACCAAAGGAAATACAATCATCAATGTTCAGTCACATATCATGGGAAGATAAGAATAGCAGTGGGAAATCATTTCTTGTGGGTATATAAGAATAGCAATGGGAAACCATTTCTAGTGGGAAGAGAATTAGCAGTGGGTAGCCATTTGTAACATCCCTCTCGCAAGAACCCTAGATATTTTGTAAATTCTAATATTGTTGTATTCGTCTTCTGGTGAGGAGCTCAAGGCCAAGGCCCCGCATGTCGTGGGTTTTAAATTCTAATATTGTTGTATGCTTTAGATCTGGACTATGTCGCCCCAGCTATAAGTCCACGACATGCGTTATGGAACTACACTCTACCAACGACCCCTTTAAATAAATGGATATTTTTGTTTGAATACTTATATGGATTTAGCTCTCACCATATGTTTAGTGTTATCCTTCGATTCTCTTTATTAAAGGGGTAAGAGATTTCTGCAAGAGGTTATCTTTGGTATTTCAAATGCCGCAAGTGTAAGGCTTTTCCATGCTGCGATTTGATTATTATCGGCCTTATGAGGGATAGATCATGGCCCCTGTAATAGACCATCCCCTTGGGGGGGGTTTAATATTTATGAACTTATCTTTTGAGGTATAATTGCTGACTCGGTAAATGTTTCCTGTAACGTTTTCTTGTTTTTGCGTGTTGTTTTTTCTGGAATGCCTCTCATGAATGTAGATCGCAACAAAGGAGTGAAGTAGGAAATAAGAAATGAGGAACGGAATTCAGATCGAAGAAGAAATCGGCAAAAGATACATTTTTGGCTTGATATAATGAGCAATTATGGATTTTTTATTGTAATTGCATGAACATCTCTTCTTATTCAAATTGTAGATGGTAGAGATCAGTAGGCTCTCCTACTCGCTGAAGATCATCGATGTCTGAGATCACACTATTCGGAAATAAATTTTTACAAGTATAATGTTGGTTCTTTGATTCATATGGTGTGTTTGAGCACATAAATACAGGCTCATGCATTGGTTGAAGTGTGAATGTGAAGATGACAAGAATATGACCATTACTCTGAGATAAGCCTTCGTGTTGTGTATCTAGGGATCATCAATAGGGTTGCTAGAACCATACTCCTTCGATGTTGAAATATTGAGACGCACTTTGACATGTTGAACAACAAAATCCCAAATCCTTGAGATAGAAAGACTCTTGAGATTATTAAAGACCACATGCATGTGTTTGAAGAATGGCTAAATTTTGGTAGAAATTGCAAGGTAGAGTATGTGATGAGGCTTCAGCCTATATACAATTTGGTCACAAGAAACATAGGGTTCAGTGACTATAAGAATATGTGTTTAATAATTTATGTAAGGGAGATGTTTGCAATATGCAAATGTAAATCAACAAAATTTGTGTTTGAGATGTGGCATCTACAAGGAATGTGCTACAAAGGATTGGAGAGATGTATATGATGTAAAATGAATTGAAACCATTGACACATGCTAGATCAATATGCATAATGAACTGTGATATATAAATCCACATCATGTTCTGGATATTAAATTATATAAGAGAAGACAAATATAAATCGTAGCAATACAAAAGCATTGGTAGGGGTTCATATTAGAAATGACCAAAGGACATACAATCATCAATGTTCAATCACATATCATGGGAAGATAAGAATAGAAGTGGGAAATCATTTCTCGTGGGTATATAAGAATAGAAATGTGAAACCATTTCTAGTGGGAAGAGAATTAGCAGTGGGTAGCCATTGCTCGTGGGAAGAGAATTAGCAGTGGTAAACCATTGCTCGTGGGAAGAGAAGAATAACAGTGAAGAAAATTAGCAGTGGGAAACCGTTGCTTATGGGAGGAGAATTAGAAGTGGGAAACCATTGCTCGTGGGCATAGAATTAGCAGTGGGAAACCATTTCTCGTGGTCATAGAATCAACATTGGGAAACCATTGTTTGGGGGAAGAAGCTAATCAGCATTTATCACTGACCAAGGGTAGAAGATAACCACGTGGTTTAGTGAATGTGTTTGAATAAATTATTATTGAAAGAAAAATAGGAAAAAGCATAGGACATTTATTCAGCCACCCCGCCTTTCCTCCCATTCTTACTGTCCCTAGTGTGTTCAACTAATTTTGTAGGGCGTTCAAGCAATTCACCCATCAAAAAATTGTCAAGACCACATGAGCATGCAACATAGGATCATAGCCCATGTCTTGATAAAGTAACATATGTATGAAATAGTCCAATATATTCTAGGGTATTCACACTGGGAGATATCCAAAAATAAAATCAGATTAACAATCATGATAGAAATATGGGAATAAGCCCACATATGCTAGGCTCACCACCTAAACCGTCCACTAAGTAACAACCATACATGTCTATGTACTATAACATGACAATGGATAAGGAGTAATAACATTCAGATATGGTGAATAATATATCAAGCAGAACACCAAGCATTAGCATCATATACGTGTAGCATCTGATCCATCATCCACCAATATGAAATCATGAAGAGAGAACCTGGTCTTGACAACATATCACCAAGGAGAAATAGGTATCCTCCAATTCAATGTAAGTTGCATCCTTCGGAAGTAACCAACTTGTAAATATCTAAATTCTGTGATAAGAATCATACATGCAATCCTCATGCAATATCAAGGGTAACAACTAGCTCCAACATGGGGACATGTGCTCTTTTATAAGAGAGCATGAGAAGCTCAAAATCTCTCAATTTACATGCAAGGATATATCATAGGAGAAGAGACAACTTGTGTTAGGGTAGGTCAAGAGTCCCACTCCAAAAAAACACATTATAAGGGATTGGATGGTGGATCAACAATCTCTATTACAATCTCAAACATTGTTGTTGTTTGCGCCAAGCTAAACAACAGTCGCACCCAATCCATGGTCATTCAGTTTGCTCATTTTGACGTGAATCCTTGATAATCTTTTCCATCTTTAGAACACATTTTCTAAATTTTCACTTTGTTGTTTCCTTCTCTAAGTTTGAAATTTTTTATTAATACTTAATGAATTCATCAAACCAACTTAGCTTAGATTTTCTTAAAACACAAAACTCCAATTCTCTAGCAAGAGATATAATGTGACCTCTTCCTTCTCCTCAAAGGTCCACCTAAGTGCCTTATGTATGATGCAGCATGGCTTTGTCTTTACTTTGGACCAACCTTAGTTTGCATGGAATGGTTGAATTTTAACTAAACAACCATGGTTCCATTGAATCAGCAATCAATAATATGGACTAGATCCCACACCCATGTCCCTTCACATAAAGTGTCCAATTTTGTTCTTTTAAACCATAAGTTATTTGAGTTGTATAGTTTTGTAGCAAAATTCTTTCTACTCATATTTCGTAGCATTATAGAATATTATAGACTATAAGTGGATTTAGAATTTGGCATTAAAAATCTAATACCACTATTCCACTATGCAGATATTGAACCACGGTAGAACTCATTTCATGTCTAAGATTGTTATAGATTTCTTACGAGATTTGTGACTCAATAGAGAAAGATTTTACTATATATTTAATAATAATAATATCTAGTTACAAGTGTTTTTCTTGCTTCCATTTTAACCAAAAAATAATCAAATGACTTAAGCAAATTAAGAATAAAAATATATTAACCTTAATAGTTAAAAACCGGTGTTTCCTCTTTAAAAAATGCCTTAAATTCAAATCCCAAAAGATAGAATAAAACTAAAAATATAACTTCTTAAGGGTTAATAACTCATTAACTCTATAAATGTAATTTCTTAATTCAAGTTATTAAGGGATAATGACTTTAAAGGAAAATGTAATTTTTGAAGTCAAGGTGAGGAGTGATGGGTTAAGGAAGTAATTTTTGCCTCTTCTAGAGGCAAATAATCTTCTCAAAGTTCTGTGACAATTTCATTTTAATAAAAATAGAGTTATCTTAGGTACCATTCCATCGAGCTGAATGGTTAAGAATATGTGTTATCTCTTTAAGGCAAATAATCTTTGTAAAGTTAAGTGACAATGAGGATACTCATTAACCCATTATGAATGGTCAAGAATATGTGTTATCTCTTTGAGGCAAATAATCTTTGTAAAGTTAAGGGACAATAAGGTTATTCATTAACCTTCATTAACCCATTCTGATTAGACTGTGTTACAAGTGTATACTACTTGGGGATTGGACGATCGTTAGTTAAAAAAAACAAAACAAATGTGAAGTCGGCTTTTAACATGTTTTTGGAATAGTTATGCGGACATATATTTATTATCATTTCGTTATTGAATTGAGCCAAGACTTCAACTTATTATCCATTTGTCATTGAATTGAGCTACCTACATCTCTTCACCATCGTTTATTCTCTCTGAAAATGGAAACGAAGAGTTACAGGGAAACAAATATGGAGGTGTCGGATAAAGCCGAACGCTCTGTTCTCGCTGATCGTTGGAATGACTTGCCAGACCATTTGATAATAGAGATATTGAGTTTCCTGCCAATGAAGACGTGCATAGATATCGTTGTATATGTAAGGAATGGAACGCTCTTCCTTCCTCCAACAATTTCATAAATCATATATGGGCACATGCGCCTATCAACCAGCAGCCATGGCTGGTGCTCAGCGATGATAACCCCAGTACGCCTTGCATGGCATTCTGCTTCTACACCCGAAAATGGCATACCTGCTTCTCCTTTTCTTTCCTGGAGAAGCAAGCTGGAACTGCTCAACTCGTTTGGAGAGGATCCGTTCCAGGCGTCGTGTTGGCAGACGTGTATTTCTCCGGTGACGGTGACGGATCCATTGATACAGGTATTGTAGCTAAGGTTTGCAATCCTTATACACAAACGTTCTTCCAACTTTCCCCCATGTCAAAGATAACGACCGTTACTCACAAATGTATTATTATGTCCAATAGCAATGACAAGTCAGTACTTAGTGAAACCCACAAAGTGGTGGCGTTAGGGTGGTGCCGGTGGGAGGACAGTATGAAGTTGGTTTTGGAAATGCACGATCGATCCGAAGGGAGGTGGAAGATAGTGGGATTCGTTGAGCAGATTTCAACATGGGATGTTTTATGGCGGGGGATGGTCTCTTGCGACTGTTCGTTTTACTGTGTGGGGTTACACCATCGTGAGTTGCGGATGGCTATTGTGGGATTTACCTGCAATAATATCCATGCAGCAGGAACTGGAACTGATTCAGTTGCAGGAACGCCCATGCAGCTGTTGGAAAATGTAATTACTCGCAGATCTCTACTTGGCTTCCAACCGACTCTATCAGAGTCTGTAAAAGCTTCGATCTTGTCTGTCAGTCTGACAAGA